>JANHZU010006177.1:0-12289 GCA_032468055.1 Acrochordus granulatus | reverse complement strand
GGTGAAACGTCTTCTACTTGAAAAATCCAATCCAGATGCCTTTTTTAAAACTTTTGTTGCGATGCAATTACCCTGGACGAGTGAGAGTCTTCACAGACACAAAGGGTTAGAGTACAGCCTTCTTAGCTGCCTCAGCTGCCCTCCAGTGTCTCTTTGCAGTTTTAATATCTTTCTTAGAATATGCTCTTACATGCATCACAGCTGCCTCTCTCGGAACATAAACAGCCTCTAACAATTACAAAATTTGACTTGCATATTTAATAGGAGTTCTTTTAACAGATAACAAACCTCACTCCCTGCAAAGGGCACCTTGGGCATGTAAAATTCCAAAGGCATAATTTGTCAGTATCCAAATTAATCCTTTTGTCCTTTCCCAGCATGAGCCCAGCTGTCAAGGCTATCAACTCAGCCTTTTAGGCTGAGGTATTAGCAGGCAAAGATTTGTAATTAAAAAAATCTCTTTATTTGTGCAGAAACAATGAGTGATGTCCAGGTGCCACACCCAAAGACCCCAAGCAGTTCAACAACACTTCCTTTATACTATTCCTCAAGCAGGAAATAACATATACAGTGGAACTTCGGATTGCGAGCACCTCAATTTTTGCAAGACGAGCAAAATTTGTTAATAAAATGTAATTCAGTTAACGAGCAGCAACTTGCAAGATGAGCACTGTGCGATGAGCTCATGTGGGAAATCTCACAATGGAGCTGATGGTTCTTCTCTCTTGCTGCATAAAAACCGTAAATTAAGTGAAAGTCAGTCAAGAGAAGGAACTCCCAAGACTCAGATTCCAGATTCTCCTTCCAGGCAATCCCCCTCTCCCTCTTGTCTCCCTCACGCCAGCGGGACTCTTCTCAAAGTGAGGGAAGATTGACCCTCCCTCTTCCCTGTCACACACACACACAGCCCTCCCCACTCCTGCCCATCTCTTCAAGTGTAGGAAGACTGACCCTCTGTCTTCACTGTCACTCACACACACACAGACAAAACATTCCTCGCACGCCAGCCAGGACTCTTCTCAAAGTGTAGGAAGACTGACCCTCCCTCTTCCCTGTCTCTCTCCCTCCCTCATACCAGCCAGGACTCTTTGCAAAGTGTACAAAGATTGACCCTCCATCTTCCCTGTCACACACACACAGCCCTCCTTGCATGGTACCATCCAGCCCATCCCCCTGCTGCCCATCTCTTCTCCCCTTTCATAGCACGGAGGCAGGTTATGACAAGAAACATTTCCAAACCACCCAGGAAAGACCCCCGGGAAGGCATTGCCGAGAGGAAAAGGAAAAGGCTGTTTTGCCCTTGAGCGGCGGCAGCAGCAGCAGATCCTCCTGATCCAATAGGGCCACTAGACAGCACCAGCCAAGCAGCAGCCGATGGCCAGAATCTGCCTCAGAGCGGATCCATAAGTGCTAGTTAATGTGTTCTATTTCTGGTTTATATTGTGTATTAATCATAGTTACTTGTTTTAGATATGAGGGACAATCATTTCTCCATAAAATTCCATTGAAAATGAATATTTTGGAGGGCGCGGAACGGATCATCCGACTTTACATTGTTTCCTAACGCAAATCTCAATTTGCTTTAAGAGCAATTTGGACTAAGAGTCTTCTTCTGGAATGAATTAGGCTCGCAGTCCAAGGTTCCACTGTACAAACATTTTGGTTTTAAAGCGAGTTTATCCATTGTCAAAATCGCCCAGTTGGACCTGGATGCTGTGTTTGATCATGCAAGACAGCGTCTGTTGACCTGAAAAGCAGACCCTGTACCTGAGGGGAAAACACTAGGATAATGCTGATGCTGATGTGAATTTATCCATTGGTTCTAATCAACTGACTTACTGACGATGTTACACACTGTGTGGTGGCTTACATGTAGTATAAAATATGCTTACGACAATCTTGTTAATGCTCATCTAAATATTCAAGAGGTGTAGCTTTAACATTATAATGAGTTTTGATGTGCAAAAGTTCAGTTTTGGCCATTCATAATCGCTTTAAGCCAGTCTTATCTATGTTCCAAGAAACATCCCAATTAATATTAATCAAAAAGAGGCATCCTGGCTGTTGCCATCACTGTGATCCAGCAAATAAGTGACAATTGCATATGACTCACATCTTCCTATTTCACTTGTTTTTGTGTGGGAATGAAATAATGATTCCCACAACATGCTGGTTGGGGAATTCTGGGAGTTGAAGTCCACAGATCTTAAAGCTGCCAAAGCTGAGAGACATTGATATATACCATACCTGGGCATTTTACAGCGCACGGGCCACATCTGTCCCTTTGGCTGTCCCTGACCAGCCCATTTGAAGATTCTGGCAGGCAGAGGGCAGCTGGTTGGAGGCTACCTGAGCAGGATGGGGCCACAGCAGAGTGCCTGCAGCAAGATAGACCAGCTGGCTGGGTGAGGGCCAGGACCAGGCAAAGGGGCTGTTCAGGGTGCGTTGCCCCAGGCCAGCTGTGCTAAAGCCAAGCAAGGAGCTTCTGGCGTAGGGCCCCAGGCTGACCACTGTGGGCATGCAGAGGCATGAGCAGCGGGGCCAGCAGGCCAACGGCAGGCATTTACCACAGCATCCCCAGCTGCTCCCAAAAGTTCCTCCCTCCCTCCCTCCTTCTTCTTCCTTTCTCCTTCCTTCCTTTCTCCTTTCCTCCTTCTAACTGCCTGCCTTCCCTCCTTCCCTCCCTTATCTTCCTTCCCTTCCCTCCTCAATCCTTCCTCTCTCTTCTTCCTTTCTTCTCTATCTCCCTCTCTTTCTTTCCTTCCTTCCTTCTCTCTCTCCTCCCTCCCTCCTTTCCTTCCTTTCCCTCCCTCTCTCTCTTTCTCCTTCCTTCCTTCCTCCCTCGCTCCCTCCCTCAGAATTAAGTTCAGCTTATTGGTTCAGCCCTCCACAGCAGTCCCAGCTTCTGTGGCCCATTGGAAAATGAATTGCCTACCCCTGGACTGTCCACCATCTCTTAAGCTCTGGGAGAAAGAAGGGGAGAGAGATGTTACATTATATCATACTCCCTGGATAGAAGTTTTACAAGACTTCCACAGGAAAACTCTTTTTTTACAGTGTACAGTATTTAGGTAGTCCTTGACTTATGACCAGCCACTTAGTGACCATTCAAACTTATAACGAACCTCCCAAAAGCTACTTAGAAGCCAGTTTAGAAGTTCTGATATCCCCCTTCCAAGGTCACATGATTGTATTTTGGATACTTGGCAATCAGCCCAAATTTATAAACTTTTGGAGCAACCCACAGTCACATGACTGCAATTTATGACATTTTTGCTGGAAACAGACATTTACTTCCAGTTTCTAGCAAAAAACACTCCATAGCAGACAATACGTTTGCTTGATGGCTTCAGTGTTTGCTTTATGATCACTGTGTTCACTTAACGACCTCTATAAAAAAGTTCATAAATTGGGTCTGGTCACGTGGTGACCCGCTTTATGATAATCATTACCATAATTGGCAGGCTCAGTTACAGTCATAAACTGAGGACTGTCTGTATAACATTTTCAGTTACACTGACCACAGAAGGTGGTATGGAATCAGTATGGAATCTTACAATAAGCATCATCAGATGTACACAGCCAGGCCCGTGAAGGGGAGGCTGTCAGGTCCCCTTGTTTTTTTGTGGCTTTCACCATTTCTCAAACTTTTGCAACTGCAAATCACCAAACAAATACAGTGGAGTCTCACAAGACAAGACTAATCCGTTCTGGAAGAACGCTCTTAGCGCGAAATGCTCTTAAGGCAAAACAAGGTTTCCCAAAGGAAACAATAGAAAATCGGATGATCCGTTCCACACCCCAAAAATATTCACCAAAAAATCATTTTCAATGGAATTTGATGTAAAAACGATTGTCCCTAACATCTGAGACAAGTAACAATGATTAACATACAATATAAAGCAGAAATAGAGCAAATTAACCAGCACTTACAGATCTGCTTCGAGGCACGTTCTGGCCTTGGCTGCTGCTTGCTGGCTTGGAGGATCCACTGCTGCTGCCACTCAAGGCAAAAGGGCCTTTTCCCTCAGCTTTTCTGGGCATCATGAGCAGTTCGGAAATGCTTCTTGCCTCCGTGCTATGAGGGGAGAAGCGACGAGGGGGAATTTCTGCTTTATTTTGGGCAAGGACAAGGACAATTTCTGCTTTATTGTGTGTATGCGCTTTGAGAATATCCTGGCTGGCACAAGGGAGATGAGGGAGAGGAGAGGAGTGGGAGGGGACTTCCTGGAGATTAAATCTGGAGTCTGAAGTCTCGGGAGTTCCATCTCTTGAACGCCTTTCACTTAATTTACGCTGTTTACGCAACGAGGGGGGGCTCACTGCAATCAGGATTCTGGCAAGGTCAGTCACATGCACAGTAACAGAGTAAACTGCACGTGGCAGCGTCGGCAGAACTCTCATGTGGGGGTTGCTGCCTGTGCAACAATGGAGTAAAGCACGCGGCAGAATGCGCACATGCACTTGCCGCCTGTATGCAATGGAGTGAACTGCACATGGCAGCTTTTGTCAAAGTCAGTCAAGAGAACTCTTGTGCAGAGTTTCCGCCTGAACGAGAAATACAGAGTGCACTGATTGATGATGTGCAAGTTATCACGCAAAGTTTGCTTGTGTGAATCGCGGCTCATCTAGCGGAATAAATTTTATTAAATTTTTTTGGTCATCCTTTTTCACGTCTTGTGAGTTAAGTTGTCTTGTGAGGTACCACTGTATTTGTAAAATGCAGGGACTACGTCTTTTAAAAAAGTCCTATCTATCTGTATTTATTGTTCAAGTCCTTTTCCTGCAAATAAAAGAATGATAAGAGTCGCACTTGGTTGTTCCTTCCTATGCTTTCTATTTTAATATTTTAAGTGGAACACAAAATGTAATAAAAAAAGGAGTGTTTGATGAGGGGGGCTATGAAACTGAGCGTGCTGTGGCCCTTGGTGGATGTGGAGAGGCTGAGATGGGGCCTGCTTCACAAATAAATCCTTGGAGACTCCAAATCTTGAAAGATCCCGGCGCTCCAAAATGTTGCAACCTTTTCTCCTTGAATTTTCAAAGAGGTTTTTTGCTTTTGGGGGTGGTCTTGTGTGATTTGGCCCTGGTACTTTCTCTATTACTCTTTTTTAAACGGCTTTCTGAAATCTGAGCTACCAGCCTCTCTCGATGAAGGCTGCCTAAGAAAGGAAAGCGGCCAATCCCAGGCATGGGGCTTATTTTTTACATGCGGAGAATATCCCCCGCTGCAAGGAGCGTTGAGGTTTGTCGGTCTAATCGAGTGTTTTTCAAAATCGGCAATTTAAGGAATGTGGACTTCAACTCCCAGAATTCCCCAGCCGGGATGGGACACTCAGCTCTGACCTGTTTAGCTCTATAGTAAAGGGAGGAAGGGCGCGAAAATGAACGACCCGTACTCACTCGCGCGTGCGCATTGGGGGTCGCTCACGCTCCCACACGCACGCGTACGCGTTGCGGCTCCGCCCACCGGCTAGCCCGGCGAGGTTCGGCCTGTCGCGCGTGCGCAGGTCGTTCCTCCTCCATCGTCGTCACACCCTCCCCTTCTTTCCGCGCAGGCGCAGAGTGAGCGCTCCTCTCTCGAGACTGTACTCGCCTCTCGGTGTTAGGCCTTCCCGCCATTTTGTCTGCGGGGGAGAAAGAACCGGGCCGGGGGGAGGCCGGCGGCGAAAAAAAAACCCTAAGGGAAGCCGTGTAGTATTTGCGCAGTCGTCGCGATCGTTGCCTCGCCTCGTTTCGGTCGCTTCATGTGAAGAAAAGCGGCGCTTGGAAGCTCGCGCGGATGGCGGAGGGGACGCAAGGGCCTGCCGGGCCCATTGGCGAAGATGAAGCGGCGGCGGAGCTTGCGGCTCCTTCTACGGGCGGCGCCGGGACGGCCCCCGCGACCTCGACGCCTCGACGGCGCCTGAGCGACCTGCGGGTGATCGACCTGCGGGCCGAGCTGAAGCGCCGCAACCTGGACAGCGGCGGCAACAAGAGCGTCCTCCTCGAGCGGCTGCGCAGCGTGAGCTTCCCAGCCACCGCGAGGCGAAGGAGCGGGGGAGCGCGGAAACAGGGACTACAAAGCCCATCTACGGCCGGTTGGGGAACAGCACCGAATTTGCTGGAGGGCGGGATTTAAGGCAGCCTTCCAGAAATTACAGTTCCCATCAGCCAGCCTTGAGGATGATGGGAATGGAAGTGCTGTCCTGTCTCTCTGGAGGGAAGGATTTATGACAGCCTTCTCCCATCAGCCATCTTTGAAGATGATGAGAGTGGAAGTCCCGGTTCTCTGGAGAAAAAGATTTAAGGCATCCTTCCAGACATTGCAACTGTCATCCAACTTTGAGGATGATGGGAATGGGAGTCCTATCTCTGGAGGAAAAGATTTAAGGCAGCCTTTCAGAGATGACAGATTAGAACTCTCATCATCAACCAGTTCTGGGGATGATGGGAATTGAAGTGCAGTCTCTTTGCAGGGCAAGATTAAGCAGCCTTCCAGAGATGACAGATTAGAACTCCCATCTCCCAGTTGGGGATGATGGGAACTGAAGTCCTGTGTCACTGGAGGGAAGGATTTAAGCAGTTTCATAGCACTTAGTGTCCCTCTACAGAGTGTACTACAATTTGCATTGTTAACCAGCTGACTGGCTGTTGAGAGACATTCTCTCTGGAGGGCAGGATTCAAGTACCCTTACTCCTGGATTTCCAGAAATGAGAGATTGGAATTTGAATCCACTCCATGGAGGACGGTTCCAGCTAGCCTTGCTCAAACCCAGTGACTTCCAGAAAGGGGCTGCAACTCTACCCCTCATCGTTTCACTGAGAGTGATGGTTGGCAGCATCCAGTCCAAAGCCACTGGGTCAGGGTGGGCTGATGAAATTAAGAGGTATTTGAGGGGATGCCAGTATGGGTGAGGAGAGCTCAGTGGGAATGTCACACAGGTCCTTTTGACTCAGTATCTTTCATTCTGTTGGAAAGCCTTCCTGCATCATAGCTTTCCCTTGTTCCCAGCAGTTAATGATATATGATAGGATTGGCAGTGCATATAGGAGACCAGTTTTGTAATCATGATAAATCTCCCTAAGGAGAGATCAGCTGGATCAAACAAAAGGCTCTTGTTATCTGGTATCCTGTTTTCTGCAAGGCCTCTGGGAAGACTACAAGTAGGATACAAATGCTTAATACTTTCCAGCTTATATTTTCAGCAAACTGGCATTCAGAGACATTTGGAAGTTGATATGTTTTTCACTGGGATAGCCTTAATTTCCATGAATTTGAGTACTTTTCTGCCTTTAGTTTTGCATCATTTAATTGGATGATCTTGCATTCTGGTACTGTGAAATTCATGGAGGTACTATCAGGTAGTTTTAATTTAGGCTTTCTGATTTTGTTGCTCTACATATTCATAAAATGAAGATTGTCCAAAGCTACAAGTTAGTAGCCTCCAGAGTCAGAAGCATTCTACTACTGAATACTAATTTCAGAGTGGGTGCCCTTAAATCCTAGATTAAAAGATCCAAAGGAAACAGTGGGGACTGAGAATGGTGATTGATTCATCTGGTTCTGTTGAAATTAGCAACAGCAGTAGGTAATAATTGTTAGGAATGGAATCAGTTAAAATTTATGTTCTTTTTTGATGTTTGTTTTATTATGGGTTAAATATATTCTGATTCTATTGCTTTCAGTAGCTATTTATCCCTTGTTTTAGTGTATTCCTGTGGAACAACTAAATATAATCTCTATAGTCCCAATGGGTGTTTGGTCAGATTCAGCAGAGTTCACATGAGAATAAGATTATGAAATGAAAGAGGAGAATTGTTATAAATAAAGAGTTAAAGTTTAAATGGAAAATGTGATTGTGAGTACATCAGAGAAAGAAATGGGATTAATTGGAAACAAACAGTGATACATAGGAAAATAATAGAGAAATGGGGTATTCCACAAAAAGGAGTAGCTAGAAAGGAAGGAAAAGCATTATTTAGAGGAGAAGGGACTATAAACAGAAATAAAGGGAGGACTAGAAGTAATCTATGTGGGAAATGATGGGTGGAATTGAAGTCCAGAAAAAAGAGGAATAATGAGATTCTAGCAAGGGTGAAAATGAGATGGTTTGATAATAAGAGAATTGGGTAGGAGGAAATTGAATGAGTTGAGGAATAGAAAGGGACAATTATTAGACTACAATAGAATTTATTTGCTTATTTGGAAAAATATATACTCAGTTCCCTAAGGTGCCATGTAAAACAGTCATGACAATAAAAAGAGGAACTCTAAAGAGCTGATGTGGGGGGAAAAGGAAGATAAAAAGCACATAGAAGGCATGTATTTAATGGAAACTTAAGCAGATGTTGGGAGTATTACCAGAGAAAAGGTGATCTGGCAGGGATAATTGAGATACTGGAGTTGGGAGGATTTGGGTAATAGGGAGAATGAAAAGTTAAAAGAAGTAAATGAGTAAGAAGATTAATCAGACTATGAGGGAAGATATTAAATGTAGTATTTGGGTATTGGCTGTGAACAGGAAATCTGTTTGAGGATGTAGAGCAGAGAAGGCTGACTTTTTTTCTGGGCAATGCATTTGTGTAGAGTACTGGAGAAATTCAGAAGTAAGTTGCAGCTGCTGAAAAACCTAACATTGTTTCCTCCTGACAGGCCATTGAAGAAGAAGGGGGAAATCCTGATGAAATTCCTATGGCCCCAGAGATCACTAGCAAGAGAACCCCCAAAAGATCTATGAAAGGTACAAAACAGTTTTTCAGTAAGATTGAATTGCATGCATGTGTATATATGTTCAGATTTCAAACTTGAGGGTGGTCATTTTTAAAACATGATGTGGACTGATGCTGGATAAAAATAAATGGTATCTACAGTACTTGGTTTTATCATACATTCTTGCCATAAATAGGAGTCCTCCTTCCAAAATGCTAGCCATGTCTATTCCAGTTTTATTGTGTTTTTTTTTCTCTATTTGACATTTTAATGCATTGTTCCTGGACATATTTAATCTTCTGAATGATTTGGGATTATAATGGCCTTTTGTATTTTTCGAAAATTGCTTTTTGTATTTCTCAAATCTCTGGGTTAATCAGAGCTTGCAGGTAACTTTCTTAGCAGCTCCATCTTGAGCCTTGTTATTTTAGAATTCAACACCAGAGTTTGCTATTAATGTGGCTGAACTGTAACATCCTTATTTTGTTCCTTTAAAGTAAGTGATGACAATTATGCAAGCATTCTAGGTTAGGAAAATACTGGTCAGCCAGGTTTGCAGACTAGTGGCAATCAAAATTTGTATTTTGGGATCTGTTTTATTTTTCATTGTTCTAGGACCTCAATTTATTTTTGCCAAATTATACTTATTTGCACCTGGACTGCATAATAAAATTGGTATTATCTAGCAATAAGAGTTTGTTTATATCACATGTATAATATAAAAATCTCAGGCTTGGAATATTTAAAAATTCTGCTTGGATTTTTTTTCTTCCTTAAGTTATTGGCAACTATTTTACCCCTCTGTAAATAAGGGCAAGGGCAAGTATAAAGCATTAATACTCTGTTTCCAAGGATTATTAGTAAGCCAGTTCTACTGTTAAAACTATCTAAGAGTACACTAAAGCCTTATTCTTTTAGGGCGTAAATCAGAAGAAGAAGGGGGTGAGGACAATGGATTGGAAGAGAATTCAAGAGATGGACAGGTATGGGGAAGAAAGAAAATGCATTGTTTCTTTTAAAATTTTGTTTCAAGTCACAATAATGATAAGTTTCCTTTTTTCTTTTCATTTCATTCCAACTATAGGAGGATATTGAAGCAAGCTCAGATAACTTGCAGGATATTGACATGATGGACATTAGTGTGCTGGATGAAGCTGAAATAGATAACAGTAGTGCCGTGGACTGTGGAGATGACTACCGGTCTGAAAACATTCTTGATTCTGACAAAGACAATATTGATGTGGAAATGAAAGAACCTCCAGAGCAGCTGATGGAAAGTGAGGTAGATAATCAGGGGGGTATTTAATTATTTACCACATGCTGGAGATGTGCCTGCTGGCTACTCAAAACCCATATATGAAATTCAGTCCCCCGTGTTTCAAAATGGGCAGTGTTCTGCTGAATTTTAGAGATAACAATCTGCCTTGAAGATTAGCTGCATGATTCCACTTTCACTCTTCAGTCATGGCTTAGCATGCTATTTCTGATGCCTTCCCTTCAGCAGTTGGAATGTTCAGAGGACTCCTCTGATATTACAGAGGCTGAGAGTCACTGGGGAATGACACTTGGTACTAGCTATCTGTGTCAGTGGAAAGTTATTTCTTCTGCAAGTCGATGTTTGCAGTAAGTGTTTATAGATGTGGGATGCTAGCATTCATGTGCTTGCAATGTATTTTGCTTCTATAGAAAGATTATCCACTTTTGAAAGGCATGTCTGTGTGTGTGATTTATTCTCCCAGGAGAATGGGGAAGAGCTTGATGACCAGCTAGAGGCTGCTTCACCTGACTTGGCTGAAGTGAAGGTAATTAGCAGAGTTTTCTTTCAAGGACCTGGGAGATGTGCTGTAACTGTTCATCCAGCAACTTTTTTTATAGGCCAAGTTAACTTGCCTTCTGGTCTTGCCTCTCAAGTTAAGCCAAAAATTATTTAGCCTTCTCTCTTTCTCTCTCCCAGAGAAAGAACAGTTGTATGGGGTATCTCTGATCAATGAGGCACACAAATCTGTCATATAATTTACAGTTGACAATTATGTGGTGGTTTGGCTTTCCTTGCCCACTGTTTCTCCCTTTTGAGGAGTTGTGCTGCTGGAATTCTGTTTTTACAGGTCAAGATAGACAGATATGTCACACAGTTCAGCTTTTCAACACCTTATCCATCCTAACCCTACTGGTTATGGAAATAGATTTTAATATCATGGAACTAGAATCTTGGGGGTCTAGAGACAGTTAATCTCTTCATAAAGAGCATCCCAAACTGCTTCTTTGGACCAGATAACTAAAAGAGCTTTCTTATGGCATTTGCAGAATTTCATTTCAATAAGCCATTAGGTCATCTTTGTGATTTTTGTAGTGACTTCGTAAATTTTTGAACTGAGCTTTATAGGGACACTATTCTTTTTCTATGACTACTTTAATCTTGATTACAGTCTGCCCATTTTTTTTCCAAAAGAAGGTTGGGTATAAATATTAATTAGAAAAACGACAGTATCTCAAGTTCTGTCTTACTCTTTGCACTGGCAGAAATGGATTCAAAAGCTCTTTGCTTTTCTAGAAGCTTGGGAGCCTATGGCTGAGAAGCTGCATATTTGGAAAATAAATGCTTGTGATCAGGTGATGTCCTGGGAACTAGAATCAGTCTTTCTGTAGCCAAAACCCATTGTTCCATGTCTTGCATTGTTTGGAATGATAAAGAGCACTTCTTGACTTCTTCTGTTTGGCACCCTTTCAGTGTTTGCAGATTACTGTCATATCCCTGTTTGGTTTTCTCAATGCTGAAGATATTTAGTTCCTTAAATGTCAGTTTAGAAACTACTGTTTTGATGCAGCCTGCAATTGATTATTTTTAGTCACATAACACTGTTAGCTGATAACTCAAGTCTCAAGCTTACCATTCCATGACCTTCGTATTATTTATTATTATCAAGTCAGGTATCCCCATTAGATACTCAATTCCTTTTCATTTGATTCTAGTAAATATCCTTCTGTTATTTTTAGTTCGTTTCTCTAAACTATCAAAATTGTTTTCAGTGTTATTTCTGTCTTGTAGAGAATTAGGTATCCCACAGAATTTTGATTGACCGGTAGATTTAATAAACATTCCCTTCATCTTTTTATCTAAGTCATTAATAAAAGAGTTGAAGAGTCAAGGATGTGAAACACAGGACCTCACTTAATATTCTTCTTTAGTTTCGTGATGACCATTCATGAGTACTCGGGGAGTATTTTCAACCTGTAATTAGCCTGTCAGCTCATAGTTAATTTGTTTTCTAATCAGAATGTCCTTGGTATTGTCTAAAATGCTCTACTAAAAATGAGATATGTCTATAACATTCCAATGATATACTAAGGAAATTATCTGAGCAAAAAATGAGGTAAATTTGGCAATACTTGTTCTTGATAAACCCATGGTTACATGATTTTGAGATCCTTCTAGTTTAATCTCTTTATAATCTTCCCAGGTGTCAGCATCTATCACTGATTTGTAGGTCTCTGGATTCTCCTTTTTACCATTCATGTAGGTAGAAGTTATATTTGCTCTCCTCCAATTATCAGCACCTCATCAGTTTCTCAGGCTTTCTCAGAGATGGTACCAAAGAG
>JANHZU010006176.1:63326-74788 GCA_032468055.1 Acrochordus granulatus | reverse complement strand
GGAGCCGCCGCCGCCGCCCGGCCGCGCCCGGCACAACTCCGCCATCCACATCCGCGTCCTGCGCGCCGCCGCCGCCGAGTAGGGCCCGCCGGCCCGCCCGCCCCGCCGGCGGCGAAGAGGAGGAGGAGGAAGGCCGCCGCCCGAAAGACCGCCCCCCGCCCTGGAATAAACCGTGCGCGCTTCGCGATGCAGCCTGCGTCCGGGTCCGTGCGTGGGGCTGAGGGCCGGGCGGGGGGCTCCTGCCGAGGGCGGGGGGCGCCCCAAACAACGTCTCCAGACGGCCCCGGCCGGAAGCGCCTCCCGGGCAGCCCCATCTGCCCCGAGAGCGGCGCCTGGGCGGGAGAGCCCCGGGCGAGGGGCCCGTGCCGCGCGCCCCTTCTCTCGGCCTGGCCCAGCGGAGGCGGCGCGCGAGAGGGGGCTGGGCTCGGCGGCCCCGAGACGGGAAGAGCCGCTGGAGGGGAGCCCTGGGCAGCCCGGCGGGCCCCCCGGGAGGCAAACCGCCCGGCCACGGCCTTGTTCTCTGCCCTCTGAGTGGCCGGGCCGCGTGTGAAGTGCCCTGAGCCTGCAGCCCAGCGGCATCGGGCCCTGCCTTGTTCTTGGCCCTCCAGACCCCTGGTCTTTATTGGGGCAGTCAGTGGGAAAGGAGCAGCTGTGCTCCCACGGAGATGCCGGTCCCCCCTTTTCTCGGCAGGCCTTCGGAAAGGGTCATCGGTCAGTCTCTCCTGAGGTTTCTCCACCTTGTGGGAACACAAGTGAAGTTGAACCATCTTTTTTTCCTCCAGCAGCTCAGAAAATCCCACTGTGGCTCTGCCAGGAAAGCCATGTGCCCCCTCCCCCCATTCCTTTCTGTAAAGACTTAGAAGTTGACCAGAGATGATGGGTGCTACCGCCGCGGAGAACCTTAGGAGGGAATTCCCACATGTCTTGTTAAGGGGGGAGGGCTGTGAGAAGTTGACCTCTGTGGTTGCAAGAGCGTTGTGTCATCCAGGCTGTGTGTGAGAAGACAGCCTTATCTGAGCTGGCCGGAAATAGTGTTTTTTTCCACTGCCCAGGCTGAGCTGCCACCACCGATAAGAGGCTGGTGAGGGGCCCAGGAGCAGGCCTGGCATCGCTAACCCCCACTAGAACTGTGCTGCTGGGAAAATGAGGGACGAAGGGCTTTTCTTCCTGTAAGGGGCCACTTGCCCCTGCCCCTGTCCAGGTGGGCATCCAGGGTGATCCATCCTGTCTGAAGACCGCTCGTCTTGGGAGCTCTGTCAGTCCTTGGGAAGTCCTTGAAAACTTCTGGGATAAGGCCAAGACTCGGGGGGGGTCCACCTATGTCAGCCCTCAGCCCTCCTCTTCCATCCTAGCCTATCCTGCAGGGTTGTTGCGGGAGAAGTAGGAACGAGATCTCTGAATGATACCTTGAGCTCCAGAGAAATCAGAACTGCTGAAGGTGGGGTGGCTGTGGAATGGCAAAGCCAGGACAGTCTGCCTTCCGGCTATGTGGCATCATTCCATGTCCTGCCCGGAGACCGTCAGCTCTTGGGCTTTTCATGGGATGAGGAAGATTTGCCTGCCTGAGAAAGAGGAATTCTCTGTTTGAATTAAAGTTCTCGGGTTGTAGTTCCCAATTCTTTAAAATGTGTATTTACGCCCTTAAACCTCTTAAGCCAACCTGTAATCCATCTCCTGTGTGCCCATAACAGTGCCAAAAAAGGCCCTTTGCCTGCTGTGCCATGTGGCACAGGTCCCCCAGGGCTGGGTGCTAGAGCTACCTGGGGCCACCTCTGTCCCAGTGTTGACCTTTCTTGATTTAATCCCCTTGAATGGACTTTCCCTGGAGTCAGCTGTTCACCTTGGCAATATATGTGGACTCCAACTGGCTGAGGAATTCTGGGAGTTGAAGTCCACGCATCTTCAGGTCGCCAAGGATGAGAAACACTGCCCTAGAGATACTCTGTTGTGGCACCAGTTGGATCTGTGCGGCACATCTCTGTTCAGTGTGCTGTCTCTGGACATGTGGAATAAACAATGTAAACTTGGGAACAAAAATAGTCTGCATTTTAATATTGGGGGTTTAAATAAGTTTTTTTTTAACTACTAGTTTTCAACCTAGGTATAGGACAAAAGCTCATTTGCACATCCTACTCACGTGCACAAGCATGCACACTCGAGCGAACTTGGAAATTAATTCAGGATCAGCCTTTCCAGACATCTCTGCTGCTGAAAATCTTGGCCAGAGTATTGGGAAGAGATTTCTTCCATGTATCTTGCTTTGTTAGTTGCAGCATGCGGAGGCAACATGTGCATCATGCCCCATCCTGTCCTGTGACAGACCCAGAAGCTTCAGAACTCCACAAGGCTTGGCCAGTCCTACCTTTGCACCAATTCATGAGCAAAATTTTTTGGTATATAAAAAGAGCAAACCCCCCTCCTTTGCAGCACTGATGATCTTACCTAGTTGGGTAATGAAATGTCTGCAAGAAAACAACCAAGGACCCTGCACTTTTTGATGGTGCTCATATGTGGATGAACAGAAATTACCAGAAGGATCCTCCTGCTTCCTTCCTGCTTGGAGTGGGACTTGCATTTTCCTCCTTCCCACCATCCCCCCCTTTTTGGTATAAAGGTACACTTGGTCAGAGGATCCTTCGGGCACTATATGTGGTGGCATCACAAGTTGATTCAGGTGCTTTGAGCACTTACTGTGGATGTGGGACAGAAGGGACTTCCACGGGCTGGCATTTCTTGCCAAAGCTGACCTTGCTCATCCTCTGCATGGGGATGGTCCCACGCCAGCTCCTTGCGAGAGAAAGGTGAGCGGAGTGCCCTGGAAGTGCAGTGGAGGGCTGAAGAGGTCCCGGGCATCTCCAGGCAAGGGCAGCACCACCCGGCAGTGGGACTCGGGAGGGCGCCTGCTCCGGGCACGTCGGCAGGGCAGGGCAGGGCAGGTGGGCACAGCAGGGACCGCCCGCTCCGTCCAGCGGGGCCGCAGGTCAGAGGTCCGGCTTGCTGCGCCCAGCCTGGTTGATCTGTCACTCCCGCTGGCGCCAGGCGAGCCGGCCTGTTTGGAGAAGCGGCCAGGATCGATCGGGCCGGCCGCCGGGTCGGCGGATCAAGGCTTCCGCAAAGTGCAAGCCAGCACGTATGAGCGCCCGGCGGCTGCCCAGCCCTGGCTCCAGCCCAGCGATGCAAAACCCGGGGAGGAGAGGGGGGGCACAAAGAGGGGACGGGAGTTTCCCCTGATGGTGCCCAGGGGACGTCCCTGCGGGTGGGGAATGATGGGGCGGATCACCGTCGGCGTCTGTGCCTGGGCCAGCTGCCAGCAAGGGAGCCAGAGGAGGCAGCCTCTGTCCTGGAGGGGCGCTTTCTGAGGGGTTGGCAGGCGGCAGGTGGTATTTCGGGGGAGATACCAGGTGCCCAACTTCTCCAAGAAAAGGAGCCACCCAAGAGGATGGTTCATGAGCACTAGCAGCCCAGATGTGGTTGGGGTGGGGGGTGGGCTGAATTCAACTCCTCCCCTAACCAACCTGGTCATCTGAGCACGAAGGAGCAAACTGATCAGGGAAATAGCCTGTGAATGCCAATCTGGGAAATGGGCATAACACAAGTTCTGTGATGAGTGAATCTTTGGGCTGCTGTGCAGGAGGGGGGCACCCTGCTGAGGTGCGATGGAGTTTGGAGCAGAGGTGGGGGCCTGGGAACAGGGACCCCTATGTTCTGTGGCCTTGGGGCACGTACGCACCAGACAGGCTGCCTTTGGACACAGCAGTGTCTGAAGAGTCTCGCCTGGGGACCATCCAGGGATGTGTATGTGTGTGATATTTCCACACTGCTGCTGTCTGGTATTTCGATCACCTCTTTGAGGGCGGAAGTGCCCTAACAATGGAGAGGCTGCAGTTGCTCGTTGCTGCTTGTGTGACCAGACAGCACGGCGGTGTGGAGTTTGTTGCTCTGCCTGCATGTGGGTGGGTGTGTAGGTGAATGAGGGAGTGCGCACACAAACTGATAACTCCTGGGTCGCAGTCAATGCAGCCATTTTATGCAACAACAGATTGTCTCTTGTTGTAGCCTCTTTCAGTCTTCCCGTTGGGTACAAAGACGGTGGGCTTCTTTTACAGCAACAGAGCCCCATAAATTAATTTGTACTTTCTGCACTTCAGTTTGTAGGACTCCTGCTGGCTGCACCAAGAGTTGTGGGTGTTTCCAGAGATGGCTTGAAGAAAAAGAGAAAGGGCAAAGCCATCTCCGGTGGCACTGATGGCCCTTCCATGGAGATTCAGCAAATGCAGATGGGAACTGAATGCCAGTCTAATTGTGTGTCTGTGTGTTTGAGGGTGTTGCCAACAGAGCGCTCCTAGCTGGGCACATAATTGGCCATGGTCAGGATGGATTAAAGCAATGTTTTCCAAACTTGGCAACTTTAAAATGTGTGGACTTCAATTCCCAGAATTCCCCAGCCAGCATGGGAGCTGAAGTTCACACATTTTAAACTTGCCAACTTTGAAAAACACTGGGTTAAAAGGGCCTTTCGTTCTTGCACATTACAAGATTACAAAAATCTCATTTTTCTTCAATATGCTTAAAAAACAAGGAGGATCTAAGCTTGGTGCTTTCTAAGCTCAGTTGCTGACTTGCAGATGTTTCATTGCCTGACTCAGTAATATCATCATTACTGAATGTGGGGTCAGCAACCTCGTTGGGTCATGAAATGCCTGCAAGCAAATTACGAAGCTCAGAGAGCACCAAGGACTCCAACCCTGAGCTACAGAGGTTAATTTCTAAAGAGGATCCTGAATTTCCCAACTGCTACTGTGGACCGGAGGAGAAGCATCCCTTGGCTGGTTCAGGCACAACCTGAAGAAAATGCATAGGGAGAACTACAACAGTAGGACCAGACTGAATGGAAAGAGATTAAAAGGAAAGCATATCATTGTCCACACAGCCACACAGTTAATCGCTGGCACTGATCATCACAAGATATGGTGACAAGAACACCTTGGATGGATACATTTTTTTCAGGACAGGTCTTGAAGACTTGTGCCATCTCCAGGTTGGGAGCAGATGCCCAAATCTATGTTTGTGTGGAAACACCAGTGAAGAAGGGGACATCTTTGCCCCCTGATGGTGAGATTCTTGGCGGTATCTGGCCTAGGATGACAAATGGCTCTTGGGTTGATGGATCAGGGCTCTCCTTAGCTTATCACAGTCTGTGGAGTTCATTCCTGTGAAACATGGTGGTGGCAAGTATCTGGAATGGCTTTAAAGGAGAATTCTTGGAGGAAAGGTGTACTCTATCATCCCTGAAGACCCAGCACTATTTCCAGGCTGGGAGCAATGCCTCCAGGTCAGAACCCAGCAGGAGAAGGGGACATTTCACCTCTGATTGTAGTTACTCTGGAAGCATCTGATGGTCTCCATTGTTGAATCAGGCCAAGTCCCTTCTTAATTCAACAATGGAGAGTATGAATAATTCAATTCATTGTTGAATTAAGAAGGGTCTTGGCCTGATTCAACAATAGTAGTCTTTGGTTCCTTTGTCCTTGAAATCTCTGGGGTCAGGGCTTTGCCTCTGCTGCTGCTTTGAAAGTCACAACTGGTCAGAGCAGCAAAGAAACCTGATAGTGTCCAGACCTTCCCCTTCCCAAATTGTCTTTTCCTTAGAAGAAGATCTTGGAGGACCACAGATCTTCTTTCAGATTCAGATTGTCCACCCTTCCACTCCTGGGGCAAATGCCGAGGACAGCTTGGAAGAGGAGGTCGTTTTCTGGTGGCTGTCCTGATGTTTCTTCACTCCAGGAGTGGACAGACCTCAAACCAAAGGACATCTAGCCAGACCTACTTTGGAAACTGCTGGTTTGCAGAGGGATCCCTGGAGCGGAGCAGACCGACAGGTGAAGGAAGAGTTGGCTTTGATGCTGTGGCTGGACAGAGAGGAACTGGGGCTGAGCAGAATCTGAGACCCAGAGAAAGGTGGGAGGGAGGGAGGGAGATGATCTGCCATCTCACGGACCTCTTGAAGTCTTCAAAGGTTGCCACCTTTTTCACCCGTATGCATGGAAAGATTCTTGCTCCTCAGAGCACAGGCAGGCATTGCTTAAGCGCAGTTGCTTAAGTTTAGCATCACTTAGTGCTTGTGGGCAAGGCCTTTCCCTGAGCTCATTTCAGGGACATCCACAGCGGGAGGTCAGCCACATCCAAACCCTTTGGAGGAAGCGTTGCCCCCTTTACATACGGGTGACGCATGTGATGCACCTTAAAAGAGGGAGAGGCTTCAGCTATACTGCTGCTGTCCCTAGAGGTTCAACATGGCCACTGTCGTCTGGTAGCTTTTGACACACGGCTGCTCTTAAGTCCATTCCCTTGGCGGCCCTTTTCCTGTCTTGTGGCAACAGGTTCCAGAGGCCGAACATGATGCTGCACCCATGTGACAGACTTAACCTGTTTTTTGCTTTGACACAATATACCGAACCTTCCCCGCCTTCAGTGGTCTGGGCTTGCTTGGCAGGCAGTGTGCTAAGCCACCCAAAAGAAACTCTGGTCAAAACCTGGTCAATTTTGCAGATTGTTGCCAGAAATCACCTGGTTGGACAAGTAGCATGAAGGTGTCTTCTTTCTCTGTAATGGTCTGTGGGAAATAGCTTGAGAGGAGATGGTACATAGGGAAGAGATAAGTGATAGCACAGCCCCCAGCTGGATAATGGATGGGCAGGAGGCTCACAGGAGACCCTCCCTAGTTTCTCAGGCTGTAAAGCACTTTCAGATTTGCAAGATTCTGTTAATGCAGCTGTTCAATAAAAGAGAATTAGCTGAACTGGTTCTGTTTCCTGTCTGGTCTACCTGGAAAGGCTGACACCTCCTGGCCTACCCATCCTTGGGTGTCCTCAATGGGTTTTTACATTTGGGGAGAAGAGAAAAAAAAGAGTAAGGATAGACTAGCCTACGTTTAACTGATCACGGTTTACTGATTTAAACCACTTGTCTGAGTTTGCACAGCAGCGGCCACAAACTAGGGGAGCCCTATTTCAGCCCAACCACTTGCGGTGTGACAACTGGCATTAATATTTTCCTCTCACTCTTTTCTCCACAACCACGTCTCCCCAAAATCTCAGTCAGCACCGCTTGCAGATTCTGGGCAGTAAGATTGCTGCAGGTGACCCAGCCAGAGAAAGCTGCTATGGTCCTCCCCACATCTGAAGCGCTCAGTCCAAGCATGCCCCAACACTCATCCACCCCCCAGTGGTCCCCAAGTGCCACAGCCCGAGAGGAGGACAGGAGCACTCCAATCGCTGCGCAACCAGCCACGTTTTTCAAGGAGCCCTCCCTGCTGTGCCACCCAGCACCAGTGAACATGAATTCCGTTTTTATCAGGTCAGCATAGGAAGTAAAGGACGTAGGGAAGTGATTGGGCCAAGAAAAAAAGATTTAAAAGCTCCACTTTACTTATCTTGCCAATTTAAACCCCACTTTTCAACCCAGAGAGAATTAATATAGCCTGCAAGGCTTGTCTGGGAGGTTTCCCCACTAACGAAGCTGTGAGATGGAAGACCCTTAAGCAAGCACAGGACTGAGGGGGTTACCCAAGAAAAGATGATGTTCCTACTGGGACACAGGATGGAAGACCATTTTTTGGCCATTCTGGTCACCCCCCCTCCCACTCTTCTGCCAAGGGGAGAGTCCATTGCTCTTGTAGAGGAGGTTGGCTAGCTGCACTACTGTCACAGGGACTCTGAGGTAGTCCTCAAGGTCAAGGGAGAACTTCAGCTGCATTCATACAGAATCTAACCAGTGGGGTTACTCTATGCTTCCATGTTTTGCGCAAATCCAGAAAAAGGTCAAATGCAGTCACCGTGTTATGTAAATTCAAGCAAAGATTAAAGGAGCACAGACACAAGGAATGAACTGAAATTAATTACAATTAAATAAATGGCAGAGTTTGCAAATGGTGAACTTCTGGTTCCCTGTCCCAGATCGAGCGGCCAAACACAATATCTGGAGACCCACCAAGGCCCTAACACAACTGGGGGAGAACAACTGTGGGGATATTGAATGGCCTTAAAACATGGGGGGGGTCTTTCTTGTAATCCAGGATGGTGCAGGATGAGGGTACCAGCCTCAGGGGGGCACTGGTGAAACTCTCTTTTCAAGGCTGGGGGCTGCATATGATTCTTGGCAGGGACTGATCAACCCCTGAAGTGCGCTGAGGTTTCTTATTTGCGATAGGGGAGGGGGAGGTTTCAGGCTTTTCCCCGGGTGTGTTCTCAAGCTCACCATTAAGCCTCCTCGAGGGATTTGGCTACAGCCTGGCTGCATTCACACAACACCCCTCCCAGACCGAGAAGGTCAGCTCCGGCCGGCAGGCAAGGTCCCAGCCCAGGGGGGGTCTCCCCCCTCCTCCAAATGTGGCCGGGGAGGAGGCGGTCATCCTCGCCCCCTTGCTGGCAGCGCTCGGTGGCCGGCCGCCAAGGCGCTGACCTCCTCCACCTCCGCGCCTTAACCTGCGGATGGCCGGGGGCCAGAGGGAGACGTGCTCCGACTTGCGTGGACCTCCGCGGAGTCCTCGAGCGATCTGCGAGGAAGCCCCCGGGCCTTCCGCCCGGCCGAGGGACGTTGCCCATCTCTGCGGGGCGGTCCAGTGACATTCTTCCAAGGGTGCCTGCCGGGGGGGCCGGGAGCAGCACAGGCCCTCTGGGACTCAGGGCAGGGAGGGCGGCGGATGAAACATTAACCGGGCCCGGGCGCCTGGTGTCGCAGCTCGGGAAGCGCTGCCTGGGGTCTGCAGGCGGGGAGCCAGGGGTCTCCGGTCCCCCAGCAGACCCGGCTGGGTAGCTTTGCCCCGGGTGAGGCGCTGGCCGGCTCTGCTCGCCCCGGGGAGGTCGGGCGGCGGCTCCCCGTCGTTCCCAAAGAGGAGGCGAAGGCAGAGACTGCCAGGGGGCGGCCGGGACCCCCGGGGAACGCAGGAGCAAAGTTCTGCAGAAGGTCGTTCGGCACAGCAGCGGCCCGGTGGCGAGAGGAGCCTTCGCAACTCACCTGGCTGTGTGGATCGTAGCCTCTGCCCGAGCTTCAGCTGTCGAGGAAGCCGGAGGCCGGGTAGCAACGTGTAGAGGAAGGGGAACCAGCGCCGGAGGGGAGCCAGCCCAGCCAGCCGCCCCTACGGCTGTCGATGGAGAGCTGTGGAGCAGGAGGGGTCCGGTAGTTGCTGGGATCATGAAGTTTTGGCGATGGGGATACCTGGTAAGTTGTGATGTTCCACAGGATGCCAAAGGGGAGGGCAGCCCCGTGGTGCCAGCTGTGGCAATCGATGGTGCTGGGCACTTGCCAAAAAGTTTGGCTGCATCGTGACAAGCGGGGCTTGAGAGCTGCAAAAGGTCACCCTTCCCACCCATCAAAGTTGGGGGGTTGCCCATCATCTCCTGCCTGGAGATAGCCTGGGATGGGAATATGACTGGGTGATCAGGGTTAGCTTGCTGGATGAAACTGGCCAGATTGTCACCAGAAAAGAGCAGAAGATCCATCGTTCATGCGTGTGTGAAGCTCCTGGAGTGGGGGTCCCTCAGCAATCAGGGTGGCAGGAGATGTCTTTGTTTCTAGCCCTGCCCAAACGCCTCTTTGTGGACATTACCTTAGGGAAGTGAAAACCGACCCTGCTGAGTGGGCTGGCGTTATCATCTTGATATTGAAAATAAAAGAAAAGGGCAAAAATCACAGGTTTAAGTGCTTGTTGTCGATTTGCACATTTCAGAGGTGGGATCACAGCAACGGCTGGCCCAGCAGATAAGCAGCGAGGCTCATTTAGATGCCTTCTAGCAGGGCAGGAGCTCCAACACTGCCCAGGTGGCCCCAAGCTGAGGATGTGGGAAAAATCTTGCGCATATTCCCAAGTTAGACCATGCCGGACTTTGGCCACCCTGGAGAGAAACCAAATTAGGAAAGCCTGAAGGAATGGAAGGGGTGATAAGGAATCTGTCAACACTGCAGGCTTAGACGTGAGGGCTGAAGGGGGCGTGTGGGGCAGAGGAGGAGAGAAATGCTGAATCACAGCAGCAAAGTGGAAAAAAGGGGCTGAAAAGTCCTGCTGTGCCAGCTCGGGCCGGGAGGAAGCTCTGGGATGGCTGGCAGCTTCGGAGCCAGGCCCAGGGTTGAGGGCAGCCCCCAGATTTTTTCTTCAGTCCAGGGAGAAGAGCAGGCAGGGTCTCCAGCATAGGGGGTAGAGAAAGAGGGCTCCAGACCCCGAAAGGTGGAGAAGAGTCAGCAATCTGGAACTGCTGGGCCACCCGTCCAGCCCCAAGCAAATCTGGTGCCCACTTGGCAGCGGCTGGTGCAAGCGCTCAGCCACCTCTGCCTGCCTCCTCTTGACCGCAGCCTTTCTTTCTCCCCACTCATGTAGGGCTGATTCTTTTCCTGTTAGTGTGGGGATCCTTGGATCCAGCCCTGCCTGCCCCTGCCCAGCCTGTGTGCGACCAAAGCGTCATGAACAAGTTCATTCAAGATGCCAGCAGGATGGAAAAGGATGTTGTAAGTCCAGGTGCTCCCGATACGGGAGCCACCACTGCCTCATTTCTCCGAGTAGCCCATTTCCACCTAATGTTTAAAGCGGGATCTAACAGTCTCGGTGCTGCGCCCGAAGAGCAGACCCGGCCCAGGACGATTCTGCTGGAAGCAGTTCCACAGAAGATGCCCCTGATCCAGCTTCGGGCTCTTCCCTGACCCTGCAGTTCCAGGGAGATTTCTCAGAGCCTGGAAGCAAACAAAATGCTCCCTTTTCCCACAGGTGGACCTCTGTGCGGATTCCTGTGACTTGCCAGAACACGTGACGGTGTCAGACACAAGAGTGAATTTTCCTGACTGGCGAGCAATGAATGTAAGTTGGCGCTCGGTGATGCCGGAGTTGTGGGAGTGCCACAGTTGGGAAAAGACTCGTCTGCTGACTGCCTTCTCTCCCCCTTCTTTCTGCCAGAGGTCCAGACAGGCCCTGGAAGTGTGGCAGGGCCAGGCTCTCCTATCCATGGCCATTGGTCAAGTCAAAAGCCAGCAGCCGAGGATGCAGCCCTTCTTGCGCCAGTTGGAGGTGATGGAGAGCTGCCTGAGAAGCATCCGGGAGATCCTGCGCAGGCACAACGCCCAGGTGAGACCCTGCCGGGAGAGCGTGGCCAGGTTGTGCTTCGGGGGAGCAGGGAGGCCGCTTTGCAGGGGCCCAGAGGCCTGCTCTTCTCCAGCCATGGGAGAAATGGTTCCCTTGGTCATCTTGTCCAGGGAAATGCACAGAAGGGCTGGTTCTGCACAACGCACAGTATGTGGTGAGTGAAGACCTTGGTTCAGTGTTTCTTAGCCTTGGCAACTTTAAGATGTGTAGATGTCAACTCCCAGAATTCCTGGTGGAATTCAGGTCCACATATTCTAAACATGTCTGTGAAGACTCTCACTCGTCCAGGGTAATTGCATCGCAACGAAGTTTGAAAAACAGGCATCTGGACTGG
>JANHZU010006176.1:38322-63226 GCA_032468055.1 Acrochordus granulatus | reverse complement strand
GCTCCGCAGGTCAGCCGGAAGCCCGGGCAAGGCTCCTACACCATCTACCGCAACGCAGCGGAGGGCGACGGGGAGCCCGGCCCAGGCGGGCTGCAGATCAGGATGGAGGAAGCCGACGGGCCGAGCGTGCGCCCGACCTGCGGCCGGAAGGCCGGGCCGCTGCCTGCGCAGAAGAGCCGGTGCAGGACGGGGCTGTACGTGGCGCTGGTGGGCCTCCTCCTCCTCCTCGCAGGTGAGGAAGCGGGCCTGGCCCCTGCCCGCCCTGCCCTGGTCGTGGCCGGGCGAGCCCGCCCGGGGGTGCGATCCGGTTGGGGGACTCCTGTCTTGGGGGAATCTGGCCACGGCGGATGCGAAGTCGAGGTCACCGCAGAAGGAGAAGCCGGGCAGGCCAAAGGCGGCTGTGGGGAACCTTTGGAACTCACTGCCACAAGAGCAGAGCAGCAGCAGACTTCCTGCTCCAGAAGCAGCGGACCCGTTGAGCCTCCTATGCTGGGAGGGTCCAAAGGGAGCCCTCTGAGTTTTCCCGTCCTGTGGGGGGCTTCTGCAGGCCCCAGTGGGGGCCGTGAGGCATCCACAAGAGGCCCCTCTGGCTGGCGTCAGACCCTCTGGATTGAAATTCGTTATGGCAGCCCCCATTCTCTGCCCCCCCAGGGTTCCTCCTGGGGTACGTCTCTTCCCGGAGGGGGTCATGTGCGGTGTGTGGAGACTTCCTGCCCATGGTGAACGAGGATGGCCCCTACCGTCCTGCTGAGGACCCCTGGGGGCCGCCCCCCCTGTACTGGAGCGACCTGCGGGAGATGTTCCAGAGGTACCTCAACGAGGAGAAGATCGAGGAGACCATCCGGTGAGAGGCTGGCCCGGCACCCCATTGGGCGGGACCCCAAGCAAGAGGACAGGCTGCCTCGGGCGGGGGTTGGGCTAGAAGAGCTCTCCGGCCCTTCGGACCCAGCGGCCAATGATTCTCTGCCGGGGCAGGGAGGCTCCGAGCAGAAGGGAGGGGAGGGCCTTGCCTCCCATTCACTAATGTGGGCAGACCCCCAGGCCAGGCACTGCCTTGGACGCAGCGCTTTTAAGGGTCCCCAAAGGAGTCCCCAAATTTGTTCCGTCTCTACTGGAAAAACCGGGGTGGCCAGGGGGTGCAAAGCTCTCACCCCTCCTCCCTGTGTCCAGAGGGCACCTCACAGGCATTTCTCTCCCCTCCCTGGCAGGAAAATGAGCGAGGGCCCCCACCCGCCCGGCTCCCCTCGCCTGGACGCCCTCTCCGGCCACATCCTGGAGGCCTTCACCTCCTTTGGCCTGGACCACAGCTGGACCGATAGCCACTACGTGGGGCTGCAGCGCCCCAACCGGTCAGTAGGGCTGGTGGGGGGGTGGCTGGGGAGGCCAGGGGCCACTTGGCTTCTTAAGCTGTCTTGCCACATCCTGCAGGCAGCGGCCCAATTTCCTTCAGCGGGTGGATGCCGACGGGGCTGTGATCGAGGAACTGCCGCTGGAGGATCCAGAGGTTTACTGCCCATACAGCGCCTCTGGCACCGTTGAGGTAATGCGCATGTGCTCTGCACACACCTTTAAGGCCCACAGACAGAGACAGGGCACATCTGAGGTTCAGACACAGAGGCCCAGGGGTAGGAATCCTCTCCAATCCACCCAGCCTGGTCCTGGTGCTTCTCTGCACTTCCCAGAGCCTAGCAGAGTCAAAAAAGTCAAGACGGCCACGAGCCACCACGGCTGCCATCTTGACTTTTCTGACTGCTCCCTGCAGGCACCCTATGAACGCCCCCGAAGAAAGTTGCCGGTAAAGGAAAGGGCTGCAGTTACTTCCCTTGCTGATTGGCTTTGCCCGGGGTCTCTGTGTCGCCCTGAAAGCGGCAGCGCTGAGAGGGAGGGTAGAGCCCCAACGGATGTCTGGGGACAGCGCTCATTTGCAAACAAGCGCCCGCAGCAGGGCGGAGCGGGGCCCAGAGCAGCGCACCCTTGGGCACCTTCCACACAGGCTTTTTAGTTCTCCTCTTGCACTTTTGAGCCATTCCGTAATCTGCCAGACTCTGCTGAGTGGGTGAATGAAAACGCGAAGGGGAGCCTCAGGTAGCCTTTACTCAGTGAGTGAAGTGAGGCGCCAAGAAAAATCGGTGGCTCAGAATGGGGAGTTCAGCTTTCCGTTGCCTCTTCCCCGGGGGAGCTTCTTCCTCCCCCCACTCAAAAGGCCCCCATCTCCTCTGAGTGCCTTTCCCTCCTCCGTGTCTTCAGGGGGGCCTCGTCTTTGCCAACTACGGGCGCAGGGAGGACTTTGCCGTGCTGGAGAAGCAGGGGGTGAGTCCCCGGGGGCGCCTGGTCATCGTCCGTGTTGGGAAAATCAGCTACGCCGAAAAGGTGAGCCGGGCTGCCCCAACCCACCCCGCGGACATCCCGGCAGAAAAATTCTGGCTCAGAGATGTGGGGCATCTCCGCAAGGCGAGCCTGCCAGGAGATGGGGAGCTGACCTTTGGGGGGCAGGTGGGATTTCTGTACCCCAAAAGTGAAGCTATGCAGGGGGGAAGGAGAGGTGGCCTCTTTGCAATGGGGGGGTCCAAAGCACCATCCCTATTGAAAAGGGAGGCAAAGGTGGCCCCGTTGGAAATCCTGTAGAAGAGGCTGGGGGGGACTGTGGGTGGGTGGTGGTCACTCCTGAAAGGTCATGGGTCGTTCTGAGCACTTTTCCTCCCAGGTGGCAAACGCTGAGGCTCACCAGGCCAAGGGGGTCCTCATTTACCCAGACCCCAGCGACATCCCGCAAGATCCCCGCAAGCTGGGCCTTTTCCCAAACATCAGTATTTATGGACATGTGAGTACAGCTGTTGGTCAGGGGAGTCAATCAACTGCTTCTGACCCCCCCTTTTGCATTCTGCTTCCTGGCGGGGTCATCCTGACGCATTGGGAGGTGATGAGCAGGTGGTGGAAGCAGAAGATCTCTGCTGCAGGGTAGACTGCCTTTACCCATGGAGGCTCCAGAAGACTAACGGTGCCATCCCCTTTTTCTACCTTGCAGGTTCATATGGGGGCTGGAGATCCCTACAGTCCTGGCTTCCCTTCCTTCAATCACACCCAGTTTCCCCCCATAAAATCTTTGGGGCTGCCCACAATCCTGGCTCACCCAATCAGTGCTGCTGTGGCTGCCCGGTTGCTGCGGTGAATAGCGGCGGGAGTCTTTGGGGGAGAGCCGGATGGGGAGATGGGTGGAAACAGGACTCACCTTGAATGTCGGAGCTGCATTCACACCCTCTCTGGTTCCCTTGCAGGCAGCTAACTGGCCCCCCGGCCCCGCAGACCTGGAGGGGGCACCTTCCAGATGTCCCCTATGTGCTCGGCGCTGGGGATTCCACTTTCCGCCTACAACTGGGGGTCCACAACGTTCGGCAGTCGGTCATGATTAACAATGTTTTTGGCTGCATTGAGGGCAAATTCGAACCTGGTATGGGGGCTGGGGGCTCAGCGTGTGGGGGCAAGGAAAGCAAACCGACGTTTTGGGGTTTTCCTGGTGCCCTGCAAGGGGGATCCAATCTGCCATCTCTTGTGTTCACTTTGCTCCTTTGCTTTGCCTCTGGGGACCTGCCAGACCACTATCTGATTGTGGGGGCCCAGCGGGACTCCCTGGGGCCCGGAGCCGCCCGTTCCGGGGTGGGCACAGCCATTCTCCTGGAGCTGGCCCGGACCTTTGTGGCCATGGTGCAGAACGGTAAGCCGATGCCAGGGCACCGGGGAAGTCATTGGGGACCAGTGCCAACAGCCCCGCAGTGAAATGGGAGATGGTTGCCTTCAAAAAGAAGGCGGACACGACGACCCCTTTTTGAGCCGGAGCATCTGCTGGGGGCCACTTTGCAGCTGGGGGGCGAAGAGGGGCCAGGAGCTTGGAAGTGAGCACTTTGAGGAAAAGAGACCCCCGTCCAACCCTGCAGGGTTCCAGCTACGGAGAAGCCTGCTGTTTGTGAGCTGGGATGCGGGGGACTTCGGCAGCGTGGGCTCCACCGAATGGCTGGAGGTGGGTGAGCTGTGGGGTGTGCCGCGGGCTCATGGCCAAGTGTGCATGGCTGGAGTGGGGGAGTGACACTTGCATCCCCTTCCTCCTCCTGGGTTTGCAGAAGTGGGGTGCGCTGGGACCCACCAATCTGACGTGACTGCCAAGAGCCTAATTGTCTCTTGGGCAGCCCACGGACCTCACCCCTGACTGGAGGGCCTCAGCGATGTGTGCAAGGGGACTGCTCCTCCCCGCTGCCCCTTGGGGGCACCTCTCTGATCAGGGAAGCCCCCCTCCCCATTTCTATCCCCCTTTTAAATAAAACTCTGGTCTCTGCAGGGCTACCTCACCTTGTTGCACCTGAAGGCTGCCGCGTACATCAGTGTGGACTATGCAGTCCTGGGTGAGTGGGGGGGGCAGGCAGCCCACCCCCTTGGAGGCACTGCTGGCCTCGGGGACAGTTTGGGTCAGGATGTTTTACAGAAAGGAAGAGGAGGAAAGAGCCACCCCCAAGCATCCTAATCTGCTAAGGGGGCTTCCACTCTGTAGAGACCCAACTCTCATTATCCTCAGCCAGATGGAAAACAAGAAAAATGGGTGGAAAAAAGGGAAGTGGAAGATGGTTGTGGAGG
Source organism: Acrochordus granulatus (assembly GCA_032468055.1). NCBI lineage: Eukaryota > Metazoa > Chordata > Lepidosauria > Squamata > Acrochordidae > Acrochordus > Acrochordus granulatus. The sequence goes on along the minus strand of JANHZU010006176.1, from coordinate 58,603 downwards.
CCAAAAGAGGAAAGATTTCACAATGAGGACTAGAACCTTGTCTCTTCGCAGGAGATGACAAATTCTTGGCCAAGACCAGCCCTGCCCTGATCAGCCTCATCGAGAGTGTCATCAAACAGGTGAGGAGCTCCTTTTGGGGATGGGAAAGATGAGGGCAGATGGGGAGGGGATCCAGGGGGAAAGAAGAGGAAGGCTGTCCATGGGGGGCTGGTCTCCATCCGTGGCCTTTTCCCTGCAGGTAGACAGTCCCAATCGCAGTGGCCAAACCATCTTTGAGCAGATGATGGAGAAGGGTCAGCGCTGGGAGAATGAGGGGTAAGGAGACCCCATGGACACCCTTGGAACTGAGTCTCCTGCTTTAGACCACCAAGTTGGGAGTCTTTGTCCTCCTCCATCTGGGCCGAGCTCCAATCAGTGGCTAAATCAGTGTGTCCCAGTCTCGGCAACTTAATGATGGGTGGACTTCAGTCCCCAGAATCCTTTGCTTTGCTGGTTGCGGACTTCTGGGCATTGAAGTCCACACATCTTTAAGTTGCCAAGGCTAAGAAACCCTGGGCTAAATGAACCCCGCTTTTTTATGGGCTCGAAATCTCCTAAAGTGCCCCGCCTGCCCTCCTGACCCTTCCCGGCTTCTCTCCCTTCGCCAGGGTCCAGCCCCTTCCCATGGACAGCAGCGCCTTCGCCTTCACCTCCTTTGGGGGGGTGCCGGCAGTGGAATTCTCTTTTGCGGAGGTGAGATGCCCACCCCTTGCCCAAAATGCGGGCAACCATCTGTACTGCAATAAATGGGCCCCGTGTCGTCTTCGACGGCCATTGTCCTTCCCCCATTCTGGAAAGGGCACATCGTGGGGTGTTGTGCCCCCAGCATCTTCACTGGCGGGGGGAGAAAGAGACCTCTGGGCTACGGTGGGCCCCCCCAGCCTTCCAGGTTTTGCCAGGCTACCTGTACTCCCTGCCAGGATTCGCGGCCATACCCCTTTCTCAACACCATGCTGGATACCTATGACAACCTCAACCGGGCCCTCCAGGGACGTCTGCCCGCCGTGGCCAAGACGGTGGCCGAGGTGGTGGGTCACCTGCTGATTAAGCTGACCCACGACCACCTCCTGCCCCTCGACTACTGGTGCTATGGAGACGTCCTCTTGCAAAAGATCGCTCACTTCAACGAATACAACACGCAGCTGAAGGTGGGCACAGTCGCACCCTTCCCTGGGGAAAATGCACGCTCCCCTTTCGTTTACTTACTTGCTTACTTCTCTCCCGGCTTTATGATTTTTATAAATTACTTACAGTGGCAAAAATACATAATACAGGTGGTCTTCAGCTTACAACCGTAATGGAGTCTGCCCATCATGATTGTAAAATGGGTCACGTGACCAACCCAATTTTACAGTAATTTTTGTGGCAGTCATTAAGTGAATCACCAGGGTTGTTAAACGAATCCATGGTCGTTAAGCAAATACCATGGAACCAATGGCTTCTTATGGGCCAGTTTTGCCAAAAAGCATAAGTAAATGTGGTTTTTGGCTAAAATGTCATAAAATGTGATCATGTGACCATGGGGCACTGAGATCATGTGTCCTCTGGAGGGCTGTAGCCATCAGAGCTTTGGAGCCAGGTCATAACTGCCCCCATGGAGGTCCATCGTAGCTTCAGATGGTCACTAAGCAGCTGGTTGTAAGTTGAGGACTACCTGTACTGCTTCCCCCTCCTATTTTCCTCACGACTGGCCCACGGTCACCCAGCTGGCTTTCATGGCTGAGTCGGGACTAGAACTCACCAACTCCTGGCTTCTAGCGTGGTGCCTTCACCACCAGCCCAAACCGACACATCAGCATGTGGGGAGCATTTTCTGCATGGTGCTCCCCAAAGTGAGGACGTGAGCATGTCCTTGTGTGTTGTGCATTTGGCACAACATCAGGGCACAATCAGTGTGTGCGTCTGAAAATTCAGGGGGGTGTCCAATGTTTGATCTGTCGCATGTTCCAGGAGGGAGCCACGTTGCACTCAACAGTGGCCCAGCATCAGCCGGGGTCTCATGGCGCCTTCCACGTTAGTCAACTTGATCCCAAACTTCCAATTTTTAGCTTCCTCGGTGTGTGCCTCTCGGCTTCCAGCAGGGGGCGCCGTGGTGAGAGCTTGCCTTCTCCCTGCAGTGCCCCTGGCCCGCGATGAGGCTCTGCCTTCCTCCTGGGGCCCCCCACCCCTCTGCCCACTGCCTCTGGCTCAGCCCTTGCTCCTCTTCCTCCTCCTCACCCAGAGCCGGGGACTCACCCTGCAGTGGATGTATTCGGCACGTGGCGATTATGCGCGAGCCGCCGAGAAGCTGCGGAAGGACATCTACACCTCGGAGGAGCATAATGAGAGGCTTCTGCGCATGTTCAACATCCGGATAATGCGGGTGAGCCTGGGGGACTTGGAGGGCTGGGGCTATGTTTGCGTGCACCTTGCAAACCAGTGTGGAGGGGGCAAGGTTCCCCCCTTCTCCTGTATGGGTGTGACGAAAAGGGCTGCCCCGTGGCAGCTGCCACATTCCTGCTCTCTGGAATCAAATCTCCAAGGTGGGGAGGAGCGGTTGGTCTCTCATTTTGGTATTTGTTTGCTGGCTGGGGAATTCTGGGAGTTGAAGTCCACCGAGCTGAAAGCTGCCCGGGCTGGAAAAGGCTGGACAAAGGCTTTGCTGCGGAGGCAGCTGCCTTCATGAGCAGCAGTGGCTGTCTTCATTGGTGCATGGGCCGGTGGGGGATTTAAACTGGGGGTGAATAGCGTTTGTTAGGTGGAAGAGGAGCCCGACGCCCCCCCGACTCTGGGGGATGGGGCTGCAAGAATCAGAGGACCCCCTCCAGATCCTCGGCCCAGCAGTGCCCCGCTGCGCTCCTTATCCACCGCTGCCCCCCAACCAGCCAAACACTCCCCTTCCTTCACTTCTCCAGGTGGAATTTTACTTCCTCTCTCAGTATGTGGCAGTGACGGAGACCCCCTTCCGACACATCATCCACGGCCGGGGGCCCCACACCCTGAGGGCCCTGCTGGAGCATGTCAGCCTCCTGCGGGACGCCCCGGAGAAGTTCGATGAGGCTCTCTTCCGCCAGCAACTGGCCCTCGTCACCTGGACGCTGCAGGGGGCAGCCAATGCACTCAGCGGGGATGTCTGGAACATCGACAACAACTTCTGAGCTGAGACTCGGCTCCGGGCCTCGGACAGGGGCCGGGACCCCCCAAGTTGCCCCTGGAGTTGGCATCTCCTGGATGTCCCTTCCACCCTCTTTTCCAGCTCAGCCTCCGAGACCCCCAAGCTTGTAGCGAAGCGGATCCGTCCAGCAACTAGCGTCGCACTTCTGGCGAGCACCGCCCCGCACCCGCACGCAGGGGGGCTGCCTCATCCGCAGCTTTTGCTCCCCCCTCCTCATTTATCAGCGACGGGGCTTGCGACGAACGGATCTGGGATTGCTGTGCGGCGGAAGGGGCAGGCAGCTGCGCCGCCTCTGCCCCGGCCTTCCGTGCCCGGCGGGCCTGTCGGCGGCAGCGCCCGCCACGAGCTGGGCCAGGCCGTTGCTGGGTGGCAGATGGGGGTCCTGCGCCCGCGGTCCCCCGCCCCTGGTTTTCACGCGCTCGTGGCTCCGCGGCGCATTCTGCCTGCCGCTCTTGGTGATTTATCGGCAGCTGCAAACGCTCGTCTCCGCGCGAGCGATGGAATAAAAAGCCGTTTTCCTTGACAGCCGCTGTCCTCAGGAGGAGTCCTTCCTCTCGCAGACTCTTTTCCTGACTTCCTGTCGGTCCAGCGACCGGCCCTGCCGCAGGCCACCCTTCGGACCCACTCCGGGCTTCCTGGGGCTGGTGGGAGGGGGAACTGGCTCATCGGGGCGCCCCCAAGCGGCTCACTCCGGGATGTCCGAGAAACCAAGGCAGCGTTTCCCGACCACCGAGGGTGCGTGCCCGCTCCCGGGACGTCTCAGGGGCAGGGCTTTTGACGCCCTGGGGGCTTCTTCCCTTCCGATACACGTGCCCCATTTCTTGAGAGGAAGGGGGGCTTTCCCCTTCTCAGGCACGCAGCCCCCTCCCTGGTGGATGGCGAGGAGCTTGGCAGTTTCTGGCCAGAGACGGCTGAGCCCCTATAGGCAATCCTTGACTTACAACCAAATTGGGAGCAGAATTTCCATTAAATTTCCACGGCTAAGCGCGCCAGTTGTTAAATGAGTCACACCCGATTTTACAACATTCCTTGCCACGGTTGTTAGGCGAATCCAGCTTCCCCCATTGATTTTGCTTGTGGGAAGCCAGCTAGGAAGGTCGCAAGGGCCCATCACACGACCCTGGAATGCTGCACTCGTCGTAAATACACGCCAGTTGCCAAGTGCCTGAATTTTGATCATGTGACCGTCAGGATACTGCAACGGTCCTTAAGGGTGAGGACTGGTTGGGATTTTTTTCGATGGTTTTTAAACTTGGAACGGTTGCTAAAGGCAGGGTTGTATGCCGAGCACTGCCTGCCTCACGTCTCCTCCATACACGGTCACTGGGCTTGGCTCCTTCCCTTCCCTTACTTGTGGCAGGAGCCCAAAGGCCTGGGGCAGGCAAGGGGGCCACAGGGCTGCGGACCTCCGCCTGGCACCTTTCAAGGCAGGCTGTGCCCGGAGAGCCCACCCGGCTGGCACTGCCTCTTCCCTTGATGACTCCCAGGCCTGAAGGAAAGTGGGGCTGGGGCCAGCAGCACGCACCCCCAGAAATACGACCCTCGAGAGCCGAAGAAGAGGGGCTCACGGCTCTGAGAAACTCCCCTGAACTGGCATTCAGCTTGTGGGATTCGGCCTCGGGATTCTGGATATCCCGGGTGCCGAGTTCCTGTCCAGACCGTCGCCTGGGACGTTACGGGCACCCCTGAATGTTTACGCCCCGACGCTGCTGGGCCTCTCAAGGTCAGCGCGCAAATTCCGGAGCGCAGGATGAAGCCTGTAGCTGCCCGTTCCCAAATCACCAACGGAAAAGGCGGCACAGGGGTTCGAAGGAGGTCAGGTCGACTTAAGGGGGGCCCCCAAGAACCGTTGCTGTTGGCGGGTCCCTCTGCCCGGCCCCCGAGACCAGGCCTCGCCCTTTCCGCTGCTCAGTCGTGGCCGACTCCTGGAGGCCGCCCGGACAAATCCCTGCCCTCCTCGGCAAGGCTGCTCCGAAGAGGGTCGCCGTTGCCTGCTCTGCGGGGCCGAGCGCGCGCGGCCGGCCCAACGTCCCCGTTGGCTTCCACGCCCAGGATGGGCCTCGCACTCGGGCCTCCTGGTCCCCAGCCTGACGCCTCAAGCGCTGCACCGAGCCGGTTTCTGGCAGCGGTTCCAGCTGCGGCAACTTGGGAGGTGCGAACGTCCAACTCCCAGAATTGCCCAGGCAGCAGTTTTGGGAACTGAGGTCCACACCTCTGAAACTGCCAAGATCAGACATGCCTGCGCTAGATCTCCCGAACCCTTTCGAGGACCCCACCAGCCGAGGTGTGGATCTCCTTCTGCCGATTTGGACCGAACGGATCCGTCCAACCTAACCTAACCTAAGGAAGAGTCTGGCGGCCCCTGGAAGGACGGCCGGCCGGCCGGCCATCACTTAAGGAGGAGGCGCCTCTGCCCTCCGAGCGTGAGATGGCACCCCCAGCGTCCTTGCCACGCGGCGGCCGCTCTGCCTCCTGCAGCTCAGCCAGTCGGGGAGCTCAGAGGGAGACCGGGGAGGGCGGACACAGCCCAGGGCCTTTTTGAGCTTTTATTTGAAAAGAGAGAAAATAGTCGGGGTTGCTCCTCCTTGCTGACTGCAGACGTTTTCAAGTATTACCCTGGTCTTCGATCCCTTTCCATCACGAAAAGGCCCCTGGTCGTCCCCCCCACAGCAGCCCACTTTTCCCAGGAAGCTTCGCTGAGGGCAGAGGAAGGAGGGGGCGAGCGCAGTTGCGTCCCCGCCACGAGGGTCCCTTTCCACGCGTGTCCTGTGGGGCTCCCAAGGGAAAGAGGCGGCGGGACGGCGCGGTTCCCCTCGGGTCCCCGCCCGCTCCTCGCCTTCTCCAGTCCCGCCAGCGCCTCGAGATCCTCTCGGCGGGTCCCAGGGGAGGACACGGAGCACGAGGATCTGTGGTGGTGCTCGAGTCACACCCTCCCTGCAGGTCAGTCATGGCTGGCCTCGCTCAGCGGCATGTGGCGGATGGTATGGAAGATCCAGTCCATCTTGGTGGTCCACCCGCCGTGGTGGGCCTCGTTCATCTGCTTGGTGAAGTACTCGAGCGCCTCCTGCTCTGTCTTGTCCAGCGCCAGCGTCTTGCGCAGGTAGGCCACGTCGTCGAACGACTGCAGCTCCGGAAGCCCGCTGCCCAGCATCATGGAGAAGAGGTTGATCAGGAGGTTGGCGTGCTGGCGGATCGTTAGGTAGGCCTTGTAGCACATCTCCTGGAACCTGTGGGAGGAGAAGACGGGCTGGCTGGGGCAGGAGGGGGGACACCCCCGAACACACCGGGCTTTCACCGGGGAACGGGGGGATACCGCAGATGCCCCTGCCCTACCGTAGGATGGGATGCCCAACCTTGGAGCCAGGGGCAGTTTGGGGGCTGCCATCTCCACCTCTGGGGGGCCCTCCAGATGTTTAGGGAAACAGGGGTTCTTGCTGGTACCAGAGCATGAAAATCAGCCAGTCCTGGCCCCTCCCTGCATTTCTCTGGTGGCCTTCTTTCCTAACCATGGTGTCTGATGGAGATTCCCTGGAAGTGAGAGACCTTGCACGGGAGTTAGGAAAACCTGCCACCTGCCCCATTTTCCCTGGAGGGCCCTGCTGGAATCTAAAGGAGGGGGAACGGCCTCCCCTCAGCTCCCTCCCCAGGGTGCAAAGGTACCCCTACCACACGAAAACACCAAAGATAGACAGCTTTAAGCCAGAATTTCTTTTTCAGGATGCGGGTGAAGGTAAGAGGAGCAAACCCAGCCCACTGAACAGGTCCTCCACAAGAGTATGACTCGCTCCCTGGGGGAGAAGGGGAAGGCCTGGGGGGGCTGGGCCCATTTTCTGGGGAGGTCAGCACCGCTCAGAGCTGAACAAGGGCCCCCCGGCCCTTCTGCCACGTGGGTGGGTGAGTGGGCAGCTGCCGGGAGGAGACTCCTGTCCCCACCTCTCAAATTCTTTGGTCTTGGTACACTCCTGCACGCCTTTGCTGATGACGATGAGGAAGTCCTGGGTCAGGACGAAGGGCACCCGCTCCCGCTTGTAGCCGAACTTCTTCTTCTTGTGGTCCAGGAAATGCCCAAAGTCGATGTGGAAAAGCTGCAGAGAGATGGAAGGCAGGTAAAGGACAGGACAAGGTTCTGACAACTGACAGGTCAGTTGGGCAAAGGACAAGGTAAAGGCTTCCCTGCCAGCTCACCTCCCTTTCATAGCCAGCGCTGCCCTGAGACGCTTCCGTGGTCACGTGACCGGCCGGACTGTGCGCCAAGGCACACGGATGCTGTTGCCTCCCCACCAATTTAGGCAGTGCCCGTTCATTACTTCCACCCAACAAGCCCAGCATCTTAACGGCTAAGCCACCCCACCCCCTTAGGGCAGGGTCAAAGGATGCCCGGCCTCCAAGCCCAGGGCTGCAGGGGGGAAGCACACACCTGCCCATCATCCTTGACCATGATGTTGCTGTTATGACGGTCTCCAATCCCCAGGATGAATGTGGCCACGCAGTAACCCGCACAAGAGCGTGTGAAGAGGTCGATGGCTGCGTCGTATCTGGGCGGGCAAGGAGAACGTCGGCCTTACAAGCTGCTCCTCCCCCGCCGAAATCTGCCCACTACCCTCCTGGGTGCTGCAGAAGAGCCTTCTGGGCCCCAAGTGCCCTCGGCAGAGCCCCTGCACCCCTCCCCACTCAGGGGCCACTTGCTGACCCTTCGCCCTTGTTCTTCTCCTTCAGCCAATGGTGCAGGGCATTGCTGTTGAACTGGAGCGCCCCCTTCAGGCCTCCCTTNNNCTGGATCTGCATGATGGTATAGGAGCTCTTGACCACCTCAATCAGCCCCACGCAGTCCCCGATGGAAAGGCAGCCGTAGGGCAGCATCCTGCAAGGAGGGAGGGCAGTCATGCCTGGAGATGGCCTTATTTCAGGAGCTGAAGCTGGGGCTGTCGGGGGCATAAGGTGGGTGGCTGCTCCCAGACGGGGCGGGGGGGCTTCAGGCAGGACCAGCCGCTTTTGCAGCCAGGAGGAGGAAGAAAGCAGGCCTGTCCAAACCAGCTCACTGCCCACCATCGTCCAGTCTAATGTTAGACTGATGTTCTGGACAGGGTCCGCCCTCTGCAGGCAGCACCACCGTTTCCCCCAGGGGAAAACTCACGGGACCTGCGTGAGGATCCTGCAAGGCTTGGGGGACTGGGGGCCTCTGAGCTGGAAAGGGGCCTGTCCACCCCGCAGAGAGCCTAAGTGGGTAATGGCTGCCTGACCCCTCGTCCCCAATCCACACCATCCCCGAGACCCTTCATACCGTAGGTCCAGTCCTTGGTTCTGCCACATGCTCTCCATGATTCGAATGATTTGCAGGGTCAACATGTCCTGACGGAGATCTAGAAACAACCGAGAGAACCAACAAATGAAGAAGACACTGCGGCACAAGTGAAGGCACGTCACTCTTTACGCAGCCTGTGGGTTGGACGATGAGGTCAGGCTATGGGGCGGGGGGAAGCAGGGAGGAGGGACCCCGAGAGAGCCAGTGGGACCATCAGCCTCTCCCTCCCAGCTGCACACGTGGGTTGTGTCTGGGGGGAAGCCCTACACTTCCACGTATTTTTTGCAGGGCACAACAGAAGAAAACTAGAGATGTTTCCATAGGGCCCTTAGACTGTGCCTGACCCCCAGAGGCCCCAGCTCTGCCCCCAGCCTGAGACCCCAATCCAGCCCCTCACAGAGGTCACCTGCCCTCTTCCCTCCCCCGGCCCGGTTCTGCTGCTCACCGTCTCCGTTCTTAAATATGATCTCGTGATTCATGAAGAGCAGCTCAGACATGATATCTGGGTTTTCCCAGTTGAGCCACAAGGGACGCTTGGCCGAGGACATGATCCGGCACTCGTCCAGTCTGCAGGAAAGGCAAGGCGGAGGCTGGGCCCTCGGAGGCCCGGCGAACCCCCTCCCCTGGCACTTCCCCCCGCCTCTCCCCTCCCAAGGAGCCCTGCTGGGGTCTCACCGGAGGTTGCCCAGCTGGTGGACAGGGTTCAGCGGGCAGATGAAGCCTTGCAGGGCCTCCATGTAGTCCGGCCGCCTCATCTGTTCCACCAGGAATTTCATCTGCATCTTAGGAGGGGCGCAGAGCAGAAAAGGAGCCTCGGAGTCACTATCCGAGCCGCGGGGCTTCTCTTGGAACGATCCCGATCCTTTCCCGTCTCTCAAGGCAATCTTCCACCCACCCAACTGGCCTCCCGGCTGATACCTTCTGGGTCTCATCCTTCTTCTCTTGCTTGAGGATGTCAGTCAGATTGATGAGCTTCTCCATGGCTTCCACCTGCCGGTTGAGGTGCTTCAGGTACATCCCGCAGCCGCGGCAGAAGGCCTCCAGCATCAGCCCAAAGCGCTGGGAGATCGGCTTGCTGTGCATTTCCGACCTGGGGAGGGAAGACTCAAATCCACGGCAAGCCAGGACTCTTTAGGGTCCTGTGGCCTGAGATCTACCTATGATGGGAGTCCATTGTCCATAACACCCTCTGGGCTGGGAGGTCAGTGGTGCAGGGACGGGGCCATCCTTCGCCGCATAAATGCCTCCTCCCTCTCCTTGGCTGGGCAACCCCCTCCAACCCACCGGCCTCCTCCACACTCACTTGAGATGCCAGAAGTAAAAGTGACCGATCCTCTGGTTGGTCAGTGCTTTCATGGTGAGGAAGCGGGCCAGAGGGTTGTCCAGGTACTGCTCGTATTTGAGCACCTTGGAAAAAGGAGCCGGCCAGTTAGAGGCCCATCTTTCAGAAGGGAGCGGGAGTGAACGTGCCGTGCAGCTGGCAGAGAGGCAAGAGGAGGACTCCCCTTCCCCGGTTCCTGACATTGCCAGAAGTGACCTGGCAATGCTGTTTTCTCCGTCCTCCCATTTCTACCTCCAAACCCCTCGCTCCTCCTGCAAGCACTGCTGCAATCTTTTTTCTTAGGGCTCCTCCACACCATTCCCGGTCCTCCGAGCCCTGGATCCCCGGATTAGCCCACTCACATCGATCAAGCCAGGTGGACCCGCCCGCCCGCTACCTGCACGAGCTGGATGAGATACTGGGAAAGTTTGTCATCCGTCAGTCCCTTCACCAGGCACTTCAGCGCAAACTCGCGGATGACCGGATCGGGGAAGTTGCAGTCCAGCAATTCCATGGAGAGCTCAGGTTTGATGAGGGGCCACTCCCGGAGGAGACAGTACATCTGGGAGGCGAGGAAGCAGGGAAGAATGGTGGGCATCTCCAGGGGGTCTTCCGGGACTGTGGTGCTGCCAGCCATGTGGACACTCAGAGGAGCTGCTTGGAGGGGGTACCGTCCCTGCCTGCCAAGGGCCAGACCATCAGCGGCTCCCACCCCACGGGGTGGAAAGCGAAGGCTCTTATCCGGGCTCACCTGCGCCACCTCGTCCCGCGAATTCCACTTGACGGAAAGCAGCAGCTTCGGCAGGGTCTCGGGGATGTTGACGCAGTAATGCCTGCAAGGAGAGGAGAGGGGGCAGCTGAAGGCAGGGTGCAGCCGGGGGTTGGCCACGCTCTCCACAGCCACCAGGCCCCTGCCCCTCGCTGCCCAGCCCACCCACCGGTGGCGCCAGAGGAAGTCCTTCTCTTGCTCTGTGATCTCCGAAAGCGGGTCCCGGTTGCAGATGCTCCGCAGCTGTTCCATTTCGCTTTCGTCCAGGGAGCTGTCTCGGGCGAGGCGGTTGCTCTGGAACAGGATGAGGGGAGAAGGAAGGTCCTCCTGGTCGCAGATGCCCACCCCTCTTTATGGAGCCCAGCAAGTCAGAACAGCTAGAAGAGAGTTTCCCAACCACGGCAGTTTCCAAGTTTCCAATTTCCAGTTTCCTGGAAATTGCCGTGGTTGGGAAACATGAGTTAAAACCATGTATCCTGCACGCTAACCCTGGTTATTCTGTCAACAAGGAAAATGTTTACTAGGAAGATTCACTTTCTCCTGTTTTCACAGGGGGACCTGGGCCTTTATTCCACCTAACAGGCAACTTAAAAGGATCTGCCTCTTCCCTGCCCAGAAAACTGGGGGAGGAGATCTCAGCTGCTTTACCCCCACAGTGCCAATGTTCCCCACGTCAACTCTGCCGAAGTTTACAATGCAGTACTGCCAATCCCGACAGGGCAGTAGACATTTCTGCAGAATCGTGGCTGGAGCAGACTTTGGGGGGTCTTCTGATCCAGCCCTACCAGAGTATCTCAGCCCAAAGGCTGCCCAGTGTGCTTTCCCTTGGCCTGGGCACTATTGCAACCTCTGCCTTGGCACACTGGCACAGGGCCCCCTTACCAAGCCCACCATGCAGTAGTTGAGTCCCAACTCTCGCGACATGGCCCAGTTGGCGTGTTCCTCTATTTCGGCAGCATCTGCAAATTTTACTGGGTGGCTGTACCAGGTGAATTCCAACTCAAGGCATGGGGTCTCCTGTGGCCGCAAAGCAACAGGTCAAAGGCCTTCCTGAAACCCAAGTACCCCCTTCCTTCTGGATGTGGGGGGCCCCTTTCACCCACCTCACCCTCAACTCCCCGGCCAGCCTCCCAAAGGACGGTCCCAAGGAAGTCAACCTCCTGGGGGCCTCACCTTGTTCGGATTGGAGCCTCCCACTCCAATGGGATTTAGCAAGTCCTCCAGGCCGTGGGGGACTGGCCACAGGTTCAGGGCCATTTTTCCAGCCACCAGGGTGTCCTTGTAGTCAAAGAGGTTGATGTTGCCCCAGGCGAGAGGGCAGTGCTCCTTCCAGAAGGAGGACAGAGTCAGACACCTCCTCCCATGGCTCCTCAACCTGACCACTGAACTTTCAGCAGAGATGTCCTTCTTTGTGGGGGGCTGGGGCATGGGAGGACGTAGGATAGGGAATCCATGGAAAGGAGAGGGGGCATTACTGCACACCCTCAGCCAGGATTCTCCAGCAGGGCATGGTCAAGATGGCAGCATGACAGTGAAATCAAATACTTCTGGCTTTTTGCAAATGTCAGAAACAAACAAGTGCATCCTTGGGGCTTAACTGAGTTTCCAGTGCAACCCTGGGGCTCCCCACAAGAACTAACCTCCTTGGCCCCCTTCCGGCCTTTGACAGAGCAGATAGACACGCAAAGACGAGCCGCGCGGGGCAAGTCGGTCAGGTAGATGTCGTACGAGAGCCACTCGTTCCACCTGGGCACAAAGAGACGTGGTGCTGGGTCAGGCAGGCGGACAGACAGACGTCCCCCATGCTCAGGGTCCAAGTTATTCCCTTCCGTCCTCGAGGAGATGCCACCCTCAGGCTGGGCACACAGAGGAGCTTCCAGCCCGTGCGGAGGCCTTGGCCTTGCTGGCTAAGCTGGGGACAGCAGCCTCCCCTGTCTACCCCGCTTACCGAGGGTTGGAGCATGGCACACGCTGAGTGTTGACATTATCACAAAGGGGTTCCCCACCGTGGAAAATTCCCGTCCGGACATAGATCTAGAAGGGGACAGGAAAGGAATTCAAGGCTTCTCTTGCTTGAAATCCTGACCTGAAAAGGCCAAGGTTGAGGATTATGGATGGTGACACCCAGTACTTCTGAAGGTACCAAATTTCAGAAGGCTGATGATGTGGGTGGGTGCAGGTGTGCAAGCAGGCACCTCCTTTTCTACTGTGTGAGCAGTCGATGACTAAAGAGGGAGCTTTGCTTTGCTCTGGTCCAGAGAGAGCCCCCATTCCGGCATTCCCATGCAGCGATGGTTTGGTCCTGGGCTGGTGGCTCAACCTCTTTTCCTGCGGTTTCCAGGGACCCACATACAGTTGGTGGGCTCATGTGGGGTGAAGTTCGGAGTTGGTCGCCTCAGCCAGTAAGGAGCTGCTGCCAGGTCAACAGAGTGGGCCTTATTTCAGGTCACTGTTATTTGAAAAGATGGAGGCTAACCAGACTGCTGAGCCAGAGCGCAGATCAAGGACCCCAGAATAATTGGAGGAGGCCGTGGGACCTAGACCCACTCACCTTATCGATGTCCCTGATGTTCACATTCACGTAGGTGGCGCACAGGATCTTGATGCGCAGGAGGCTGTTGATGGACCAGAGAGACTTGGTGGGGACATCTCCATTCACGTGCGAGGAGGTGGCCGAGCGGCGCGCATATGAGGGCAGCACGAAGACATTGGCCGGCAGCTGGCTGTAGAGGCTCTCCTTGCTCATCAGCATCAGGTGGGGCAGGCGGCCGATGGCGATGCAGTTCCTCATGTACTGGGAGGAAGAGGAGGCACAGAGGTCACGAAAACGGGAGAGGAGGCAGCGTCAAGGCTGCACAGCAGCTTCCCCTCGACTTCAGCAGGAATGAGGAATTCAGCCCAGTCCTCCCCTGTCTTGACTACTGCAGTGCCCTTTTCAAGCCCTGCATGGCCTGGGGCCAGGTTACTTGAACGACGGACGGCCTGTCCCAGGTGCACCTATCCAACCGGCTAGAGCAGGGAGGCAAGGTATGCTGTGGGTCCGTCAATTAGGGGTATACATTTTTTGGGGCACAAGAGTATCCCTTCTTTATGGAGCAACATTCGCCCCAGGTATGATTGGCCCCCACCCTGTTGCTTTTCCAAAAGGCCCTAAAATGTGGTTTTGTCAGCGGGCCCCAAATGGAGACAGAGACGATAAAGTGACTGATTCGATCATGTTGTTGCTGCCACGGGAGGAGAGGTGTGGGTTTTTTCTGGGGTTTTTAATATATGGTGGATTGTTCAAACGTTGTTAGCCGCCCGGAGTCACCTATGTGTGAGTTGGGCAGCCATATACATTTGTTTAATGAATACAAAAAATAAAATGCGGATTCCTGCTCTGAGCAGGGAGTGGACCCAATGCTTCCCTTGGTCCCTTCTACCTCCAACCTCTAAGGCCTTTTATTTATTTTATACATTCTGTTCGTCCTCCTGCTCCAGTTCCTACCTGAAGTAATATATTACTAAGTATACTCTACTTAGAGGGTTAGAAAATATGAAAAGAGGGCAGGTGCCACAACCAAGAAGGCCCACAATGGCCCTGTGGGATCAAGTGGACCCCGACCACAACAAGAGCCCCTAAGTGCCGAGAAAGGCCTTTTGCACGCTCAGGAGGGGGGGCTCACCTTGTACTGACTGAGGGGGTACTTCTCGAGCAAATACTCATCGCAGCCGCAGACCTTGAGCAGGTACTTGCCCTGGTACTCCTGCACGCAGAGGCGCAGCTGCTCCGGTGAGAGGTGCATGCTGCGCGTCTTCTTCCGGATGGCCTCGGCGATCACCTGCTCGGGCAGCGCATCGTGTGGCGTCTTGAGGGTGTATTTCTGTTTGTCGTTGTTTGGAGAGACAATAACCCAAATGGTCACTATGATCCGACCTTTAGGAAACGGAGGGGGAAAGCAGGACAAGTCACAGTTACTCAGGTGTGCCTGGAGGGCTCGCGGGAGGCCAGGCAGGGTGCAACGTGGGGACGAAAGCAAAGTCAAGGAGAGGGCAACCGGGACCTGCAGGGCAACTGGTCATAACTCGAAGACTATCCATCGTTGCAAAGTTCTGGAGTTGCCTTCATAGATCTTTACAGGTTTTGGGACGTTGATGAAAGAGGGCAGCCCCATGGAAAATGCCCATATTGGGGCATTTTGGTAAGATGTCAAGGAGCTCTCAGCAGGCAGCGGAAAAGCCAACAGTGCCTGGAGGGGCAGCATTAAACCCACCCAAATCTCAAGCCACATGGGTGTTATTGGGAGTAACCAGCACCTAGGGGTGCAGCTGCAAACAAGATGGAAACCGATGCAGTTCCCAGCAGGGGCAGCAACAGGCCTGACCCACGGTCGGCTTGGGAACTGCATTCTGCCCCAGCTGAGGTTTTTAGGTGGTCTTCAAGGGTAGCCCCATGTAAAGGAACAGACAGTAATCCAATCCTCTTATCCCAGGAATGGCTGCCATCAGCGCATCAGCTGGAGACGGGCAAAAGTCCTTTGTGGCTACAGCTTCCCTGGTTCTTTGGAGACAAGCTGGGAGTCTGGGAAGAGCCCCCCGACCGTCAGCCCGTCCACTGTATATGCCCCCGACCTCTCTCTGGCACGCCCCGGCTGCTTCGCCCCACTCGCAGTTCCTGCTCACCCTTGTCCAACTTGCTGTAGAGGTGCTTGGGCAGGTCAGGGCTGGATTCCACGTCGGGCGGGTAGACATAGAGGGCCTGGCTTTGGGGTCCCGCCGACCCCCTCGTCTCCACGGCTTCGCGGCAAACCGAGAGGATGTTGCGCCGAAATTCCTGCACCTCAGGGTCCTTCACCAGTTCGAATTCGCAGATGGGCATCCCGATAGCAAACCCTGACGAACAAAGCTTTCAGGTTCCCTCGATGGTAAGCCGAACTGTTTTTATTTTGATCTGTTCTCATTTGTGTTTTCGGATGGTTGTAACTGCCCTTGGGCATGGTGCCTAGTGGTTAAGACGCTGGGCTTGTTGATGACAAGGTCAGCAGCCTGAGTTCGAGACCCAGGTGCCGCATCTGGGGTGAGAGCCTGTTATTTGCCCCAGCTGCTGCCGACTTAGCAGTTCGAGAGCGTGTGAAACGTTCAGCCCTCAGCGCAGTCTGAAAAAATGCAAAGTGGCAAAGGGTCCCCCTGCCAGCCGTCCTGACTTTGGGGGGCAACAGCCGGGTCATATGGCGGGTGGGAAGGTAACGGCGTTCTGTGCGCCTCTGTGCACAGTCATGCCTGCCACATGACCAGGAAGCACCTTGGACAACGGTGGCTTTTCGGCTATTCGCCCCCAAAAGTCAGACGACTGGCAAGGGAAACCTTTACCATTTCACCTTGTCCTGGACTGCGCTGCGGGTTGGATGGGACTGGAGGAGGGACTGAGAGTAAGGGGAGCCAGAGACTCTTGGCACAAGATACGGTGGCGACAACAGCATCACGATCTCCGATGGAATCTGTGCTGTTGGCACAATTGTGCCATGGCGCGCCTGATTATGGGTCCCCTGCTCCTCTATGGAGAAACACGGGGGAACAGACCGTGGGTTTTCTGGGCAATATTCCTTGAGGGAATGGCTTCCAAGAATGCTGTGGGAAACCGTCAATGCCAATATTTCACCAATCATCTCCCAAATAAACAGTTATGGACTGCGCAATGCTGACACGATTCGTGATCCCGCACAGCTGATCTGGGCACCATTTCATCAGGGACAAGGACTGGTGGGGAACCCTGAGGCCCCAAGTCTGCCCCGCCTGGCTTGGACTCACCGATCTCCCGGTTGAGAATCTTCTCCTCTCGGTTGCCCACGGGTTCAATGACCTTCAGGATGGGCTGGAAGAGGCGCAGATCACAGAGGCGCCGAGACTCATCAAAGAATTCCTCCCGCTCGGCTTCTTGGGTGACACCCACAAAGATGTAGGAGGATTCCTCCTGGGGGGGGACCAAGGGGAGAAGCAATTAGCAGGCTAAAGGAGTCCATAGGACCAGATCTCCTCTCTTCTTATGAATGGGCTTATGTGATGTGAGGTCACCCCGTCCCTGGCTCACCACCTAAAAGCAAACCACCATGGTGTAAAACAATACACTTGTGCCATTCCTAGATATTTAGCTCCCAACCTTTGACACGTGTGTAAGTCACAGAATTTGCACAATGATAATCACATATTTTTGTCCCTTGCCCCCTCCTTGTTGGACACCCCTGTGTGATGCAAGAGATGAAAGGGAAAAGCCATCCTTCAAGGTCAGGATCCAGCCCCAACTTGGCTTGGCACTGGAGATCTCCTCAGAGGAAGAAAGGGAACCCCCAGCCCCCATCCTCAGCACCCAAAAGTGGGGAAAAGGGTCTTTGCCCTGGAGGTCTCCATCCCAGCCTCTCTGGGACTCCACCTGGCCTTCCAACGCAGGCTGCAGGGAAAGTGAGGTCAAACGACTGGGGGTCACTACACCTGAGGAAGGGGGAACTCCACTCCCCTGCATTCTCCTGGAAAGTGGTCAAAGCCACCCTCCCCCAAACTGGGCGCATGAAACCTACTTTTAAAAGCTCATGTGAGACATGGTTTGGGGAAGTCAACTACTACACACTCTGAAGCCTGTGCCTTCTTCCCCAAATACAGGAGGCTGACTCTCCCGCCCTTTGCTTTGTTCCGTGGTCAATTTCCACCTGGCCAGCATTCCTCCCACCTTCAGCTCACCTGCAGCAGGTGGAAAAGTGGATACTTCCTGGCCTCCTTGAAGAGATCCTGTTTGATGCTGCGGAGCGTGGCCTCCCGCAAGCATTCGAGGGTGACGACCATCCCATTGGGGAGGCAGCAGTCAACCATGATCCGGGGGGGCATGAGGTGGAGCCCCCATAGCTCCCCAGAGGAAGGCCGGGGTGGCATGGTCACGAGGCGGCAGGAGGGTCTCAGCACGTTGACGGAGATGCAGCTGGGGGTTAAAGCATCCTGGCTCACCTGGAGGGAAGGAGGAGGAAGAGGAGGGTCTGCTGAAGCCAGTCCTTGGCCTGCGCTGAGCCGTGGCTGATTTCAGTACTTTTGTGGAGTGAACTTGAGAAACAGGCAGGGGTGGCCTGACCTGCAAGCCCAGGTCTCACCTGCCCTGTTTCGACTTTTGGAGTGGGTGAGCCCAGCAGAGATGGGAGTGCCGAGGTGCTACCCAGCAAAGGGGCCCCTGCCCCAGTCACCTACCCTGGGGGAGGGCAGGGCAGAAAGCGGGCCTGCGCAGATGCTCAGAAAGTAGCGTTTCTCTCCAGTGGCCAGCCAGATCCCCGTTGCCGGCCAGCCTGATCTCAAGGGCCGGCAGCCGTGGTCATCTCTGTGATTTCACTCCTACAAGGCAGCATCAGTTGCTAGGGAGAACATAAACAGGAGTTACGAAGAAGATTAAATAATTAAAAATTAAAGTAATCGGTCTTAGAAATTTGGAATTTGTTAAAATAAAAGTAGACAACCCGTGACCTGCTGGGTCACCGTTTCAAGAGCTACTCCCTGAACAAACTCCTCAGTGCCTTCGACAGCGGCATGTGCTGGAAAAATTCTAAACAATTCTTTTCTGTATGATGTCATAAAATATTTATGACCATATTTATGCTGTAAACGTTTTTATAGAATTTGCCAAATTTCAATTCCAGGGGAGTCCCCGAGTCCCAGATTTTGGATGCGTTCTGTAAGTTAGCACACTTGAGGGCTGAAAAAGCTCTGCTCTATGACGCACTGTTTCGCTCAGGTAAAGGTTACGGGAGCAAGAATTTCGATAGTATAAAAACCTGTTGGCTTTAATTTAAAAGACATATTGCCGTGAGCCTTACCTGGGGGACCAGAGACACCAAATTAAATTAATTAATTACTTAAACTGTCGGGAAGGGGATAGTCCTTTAATTCTAGAACCTGAGATCACCTAACATGTAACGGCTTCAAATCGAGTACGGTATTGGGAGGCCTCTATCACTCTGAGGGAGCCAAATTATTCCAGTTGTTTTTTCCAGGGACATTGACGGAAATGGAGGGAATGCTGCGAGCCAGACCAAAGGCACCCTCCAGATACAGAGGAAGTCTACCACTAAATACTGCTGACTACATTTTCCTCCCAGACGGAGGAGCCGACAAGCCGACAGTCTGGACTGTGACTGGCATTCGCAAAGTGAACATCGAATGTCAGGCAGCTTCTCCCGCACTGGCTCTGGGGGAGGGTCCGGTGGGCCTCCTCCACGGTCCGCAATGGAAGAGGGGCTTTGCCCAGCTCCCCTGGCAGGCCAGATGGGCCTGAGGCTGGGAAGCAGCAGCCGCAGCAACTCACTCACCCACCCACCACTGTGAGGGGGCTCTTTGGGGGCTGCCAGCTTCAGGGATGGCACTGCCCTCTTGCCGTTACCTAAGATCTACTTTAGCAGAAGGGCCACCCTTTTCCCACTCGGAGTCCCACTGAAAAAGCCTCCGTGGGCTTCAGAGGGGCTCTGTCTTGTCTTCAGGCCACCTCCTCTGGCCCAGCTGTGGGGGCTGCCCTGGAAGGGCCTCCTGTTTCTGGAGTTGCCCTGCCCTCTTGCTGGGGGGAGGAAAGGTGGACCCCGAGGTCTGACCGGCCCCCCCTGGCTGAATTTTAGGAAGGGGTGCAAAAACCTTCAGTTCTGCTGGGCCCCGGGAGTTAAGGAGTGTTGGGCTGCCTTGCACCGATTTACGAAGACTTGCCTGTTTTATACCGAATGTTACTGTTTTTCATCAGAATATTCTGAATTTTAGGGGCCCGACTGTTCCTATCCTACGTTCTGCATGCTGCAGAGCACCTGGAGATGTGTGGCAGGGCTGCTTGGCATGGCCGTTGTGAAGAAATAGGATAATACTTATGGGGCAGGATGAGGGGGCGCTCCCGGGCGGCAGCCCAGCCAGAGAGGAAACGCGGGGGAGGGTTAAGAAAGGTATCGCAGCCAAAGCAAAGCAGGGGCTTCAATCCCGTGACCAAGGGGGCACCATCTTGACTTTTCTGACCCCGCCGGATGCCCCGTTTGGAGGGGCTGACGGCGCAAGCGGCCGCCGGGCCCAACCTAAGCCGGGGCGAGCGGCGACCAGCCCCGCGGAGCAGGTCCCTGCGGTTCCAAAGCGGGCCTTTAACCGCAGCCGGATTGAAGGGTCTGCGGGGATCCGGGCCTGCCGCGCCGGAGGGCTTTGCGCGGCCGTTCCTCACAGCGCAACACGGGTCGGGAAGGGGACGGGGGCTTTTCGGGGGGGCCAGGCAGCTACCGGGGTCCCCATCCCCGGCCAGAGGAGGACAGAGGACGAGGGGGGCGGCGGGGTCCTGCGGACGGCGCGTCTCCCCGAGTGCCGACCCGGGACCGACCCTCCGTGGGAAAGCGCAGGCACGCGGGGGGGCGCATGCCTGCGAGCCTCCTGGGCGGACGCGGCTGGCACCCCGGTTCGCCCCCGCCCGGGCTGGCGTGGCGCCTGCGCCCGCCCCGACCCCGCAGCCGGCGCCAGCAACCCCGCAACTTACCCCGGAACCGGCGGCTGCTGCGTCACAGCGCTCGGCTGCCCCGCCGGACCCCGCGCCCGCCGCCCGGCATCGCTGCCCGCCGGCCCGGGGAGGGGAAGCCAGGCCGCGGGGCCGGAGGGTCTGGAGCCCACAGGGAGGCCCGCACCCGGAGGGAGCGATGCCCGCTGACAGCCCGACCCTCCGCCCGGCTCCCG
>JANHZU010006175.1:35735-46410 GCA_032468055.1 Acrochordus granulatus | reverse complement strand
AGGTTTGGGAGGCATATTTAAGTTTCCATAATGCACAAGGAGAAATCAAATCAATTTAAATATGGATCTGCCTCTCAAATGATCATCAACACCAACTCCAAAAATTAAAAGGTTACTTAACCATCTTAAGCTAAGAAAGGTGCCTGGTAATGGTTATTAATAGTATTGAAAATTATCCACATCTTTGAATAGGGGACTCCAATCTGGCTTCCTTTTCTCTTTTACTATTCAAATTGCAATGATTCTGAAAGATTGGGTCAAGCAATAATAATCCCTATTTATAAAAAGAAGAAAAGACTTACCAGCTAATTATTGCCCTGTGGGTTTATTATGTATCATCAGCAAACCAGTTTTTCTAAGATGTTTTCTTCAGTATTTGATCTCACTTCCTCACTCAGTGCTGTGGATATTTAAATTCTATCAAAGTTTCCAAGCTGCAAAGGCCTTTCACATTAGCTCAGTTCTACTCTCCACCATCTGCCATTCTAGAAGGCAGGTATAAAAAGATACCTTGTGCCAGCAGATTGTGTGGCAGAGGCTGCAGAATCTGCTGCTTGTTCTTTTATTATGCTGTGGCTTCTACTGGGATTCCAGACTTGTTGCATTTACTTCCCTAGAGCAACGCAACAAAAGTTTAAAAAAACAGGCATCTGGATTGGATTTTTTCCCTAGAGCAAAACACCCCAAGCATACAGATTATTTTGACATGCCAACCCTCCCTCTGACCCATCAGATCCTGCATCCTGAGTTATGGCCACATTTTGCCCTGCAGTTACCAAAAATAGGTGGGAACTGGTACCTCCTGCGTACAGTATTTTTCAGACTCCTGCCATTAAATCTAGTTTTAAGCAATGCCATGACTTCACTCTCAGTGTTTAGCTCTTCAACCAAGCCACCCACTGGAAGGCGCCAGCCTGGCTAGACTGGCAGATTTTCGGGGTGCCGAAAATCAAGGCTCCTAATGCCAGGCAGAAACGGAAGTCCTTAGCCGACCCCGCCTGGAGCCCCCCAGCGGCCCCAAAGAGCGACGGACCCCGCCCGGTTCCAGTCTCCGGAGCGGGGGCGGCGGACGGCTGTCACCATTGCGGCGCGGGCCGGCCTCTCGCCAGGCCCCGGAGAGCCACGTGCCGCCGGGCCGGGACCGCCTCTCTGAGTTTGGCGGGGCGCGGCGGAGCGTGGCCGCGCGCGCGGCGAAGAGCCAGTCTGCGCGCGGCCGGGCACTCTTCAGGCCCTCCCACGGTTGTGCCGAGCGGGGTCCCGGGTTGCGGCTATGGAGGCGCCGCGGGTGCCAAGCGGCGAGGGGCCGCGGAGGCGGCACGCGCTGCTGGCGGTGGTCGGCGAGATCGGGACGGAGGCGGAGCGAGAGGCGCTGCGCCGTGGCCTGGAGCGCGGTAAGCCGTCGAGCGGCCGGGAGCGAATGCTTCAGCACCCTGGACGGGGCCCGCAGTCTGCGGTCAGGGCGGCGGGAAGGCAGCCGGGGCGCGGCGACGTCGGGGACGGGGACGGGAACGGGGACGGAAACATCCGGGCCGCCCGGCGTCTCCCCGCAGCGGCTTGGCGGCAAACGGGGACTCCGCGGCCGGATGAGCAGTGGGGCTGCTCCGCCCCTCTCCTGCTCCGAGGAGCGCGAAGCCGGGGCAGGTTCCTAACTGACCTTCCGGGGGGCTGCCGCGTCGGGGAAACCCTGTCACGCAGAGGGCCGGCTGGCTGTGGCTCAAAGCCGCCGGGCCCATGTACAGCACCGAGCTCCAGACAGACAGCGAGTTCCCCTCGCGGAGCTGCTGAAGGCGGAGCTCCGAGCAGAAAGGGAGGCGAGCGCGGCCCGGACCGGGAAAGAGCAGCTACGGGTCGACTGCGGAGACGAGCGGTCGGGGAGCTCTCCCGACTGGAAGGGAGGAAAGCGGGCCAGCCGCCCGGGCATCCTCGGTCGAGGAGAGCCAGTCTGAAATGTGGCAAGCCCCCTCATTTTCCCCGCCCCAGAAGGCAGTCCCAGGAGAACGAAATTGCGGGCGCTTTTAGAACGGTGGACCTTCTATGACAGCCCCACTTTGCAAGGCAACTTTCCCGCCCCTCCTCGGGTCTGAGGGAGCAGGAGCCGCCTGGAACCCGGAAAGTTGGGCTGGCTCGGGAGGTGCAGCGGTCTTGGGAAGAAATGCTGCAGTGCAGCTGGCCCTTCCCCCGCCCCCCGGAGACCGAAACGTGGGGGGGGTGGAGAGGGCGCTGGGTTGCTCCTGGACCTCCTCTGGGAAATCACTGGGGATGAATCAGTGATAAGGCTACTTTTGCTTCCTGCAAAATGTTTTGGTGTTGTTTTCAAGCTTGACAATGAGCGTTCTGAATAATTACAAAAAGGATACTCTCCAGGCAATCCATACTCCATAGGTTCAATTGTGTCTAAGGGGACTTTAGTTGCCACAGTTGGTAATTGTGGTTTGCTTTAGGAGAAAAAAGGATTATTTTGAGTTCTTATCTAAATAATTGGTTTTATTTATGTGACATTCATAGGTATTACATGGTATATTATTACACTGGGGGGTTATTGGGAGCTTTATTATTTAATTCTATCTACTTTAACAGGCTTAGTCCAGGATTACCTGCATTAATCAAATGATGTAATTTGCACAAAATTATAAACTATACTGGGATCTTGGTCTTCACTCATCTTGGTTTTCCTCTTACCAAATGAGGTCACATCATCAGTGCTCTGACACTAGAACTTTTAATTTTGCTGGCTTTTAATCCCAGTGCCTGGGTTTGTGTAACATAACCTCTTCATCGACAGTGCTATGTGTTGAACATTATTAACTTTAAATATTAAAATTCAAGTATTCAATGTTGAAAAATAAATAAATGGCAGAGCTGTCCAAATCATGATGATGCCATTGCTGGTTATCTACAGTAAACTGCAGAATCTGGTTATCCAAACTGCAGATGCTGTTAATATTGCAGTCAATTACAGATAAAAGTCCCTAAACACACACTCAGCCCGAAGAACAGTAAAAGACTGGAACTGCACAGAATTCACCCTGGTACAGAGAGATCTGAAGCTAACACCACAGAACAAAATCTAACCCTTGCACAACATTCTACTGATATCAAAGGATTCCTGCAGCAAAACAGCCTTCGATTTCGAGGCTTGTTTCAGGCATTCCTCAGAGGCTTATGAGGTGGGGAAGCAACTGTTTCCTACCTATTATTTTTCCCTGATTCTCCCCAAAATTCTGCACCAGATTTAAAATGACCACAAGGAAGGGCTAGGATGATCTGACCAAGATCTTGGTACATGACCAAGAGCCACATCTTGCTCGAGGGAAGTAGATTGAGGATAATCCTTCCTTAGTATGAAGGGATGTACGTTCTGGGCAACTCCTGCATGCTGGGAAGGGAACCACATGCAAAATGGGGGGGTCAGGCTTCTGCTACTCAACCCCAATTGTATTACTCTAATTGCCATGGGTTAAAGTGACCTTGGTCTGTGAATTACTTCCTGTCTTTCAACAGGTCTTCGCTCATGGGACATTGACCTTCAGTCTTGTGACTTGAATAAGCAGCTCAGACTCTTTGTCACATGCCATCTTGCACACTTTTCATTAGAGGTCAAAGGTGAGAGTCCATTTCTTCCTCTTTTGACATTCCAATAAACCTTGTGAATAAGATACTGATGTTAACACAGGCCACACTAGAAAGGGTTAAGAAGTCTCCATATATTGATAGGCTTGCATTGAGTCCCCACTTGCCCCTAAACTACAATAATGCATTCCACATGGGCTGCACTTGAAGACCACTTGGTCCAGAATGTGGCAGCTGCTCTGCAAGCTCAGGGTGGCAGATCTAGCACTTTCGCAGCTGTCATTTCACTGCATGTTACTAGTTTGTTTCTGGATCCAATTTGAGGAATGCTTATCAGCTTTTGCACTGTGCATGATTGGCTCCTACAAGACTGTCTTCTCCATCCAAACATGGTTTGCCTCCAAACACCATTGCATGGGAGGTGAGGAGAGGGCCAGGCAGTGGGTATTCTCAGTGGCTGCCCCCAGCTTGAAGAGCCTCCCATCTTCCAAGACAAGAAATGTCCCCAACTTCCAACTTGGTTCCACTGAGTGCTTGAATGCTGATCATCTCTGGGCTGCCAGCATATTAGATCTGGCTGGACAGTGAATTGTTGATTTTGCCAGATAATTTTTTCAAAATCTTCCTACCCCTAGATTTTTTTTCTTCAACTGATACATACGAGAACTGTAATATTCTTGGGATGGTTGCACCATAGTTTTGTATAAGACTCTTGCAAATCCCAAGTTTATGGGTGTTTTCTCTGGAGTAAATAAAGCAAGTCAGTTGAAAATTCTATCATATCTTTCATTATTAATAAATAAGTGGTTGCAATCTGATCCCAAATCATATGAGATGTTGATGTTGTGGTATATCTCAAATTTGAAAAATAGTAGGGAATATATTGAAATACTTCAGCTAAACAAAAGAGTCCTACTTTAAAACACTGGATTTGTAATGGCTGTTTTAAAGATTTTAAGAAATTATCTTTGAATTTGACTTATTGTTAATATTTGGTGTTGGAAACTAAACAATATATCCTGGATGCTTTGGCAGTTTCCAATTTTAGCTTCTTTAAGAAAAACTGTGACCCCTGTAAAAAGAAGAACTGGAATATCTGATTTTGGAAAATCAATGGGTCCAGATATTAAACATGTGAAATATGCTTCTTATGATTTAAAAGTGAAACTAATTCATAAGAAAATATTTCAGGGCTCTCAGACCTCTCAATATTTTTTTAAAGGAAAGGATATTAAAGTTCCTATGCTGATAATGTAAGAAATTTACATTCATAAAATTTATTTATTTGTATCCTGCCTTTATTATTTTTGCAAATAAGGCAGCTAACCCATCTAACACACCTTCCTCCTTCTGTTTTCCCCACATCTGTGAAGTGAGTTAAGCTGAGAGAGAGTGATTGGCCTTAGTTCACCCAGTTGACTTTCATGGCTAAGGCAGGACTAGAATTCACTGTCTCCCAGTTTCTAGTCTCGTGCCTTAACCACTAGACTGATCATGGAATCTGTCATCTTATGAAGTGAAGACCATTGGCTTTTTCAAGCTTTACAGCAAAGAAGATAATGCTGCAGAACTGGTAGGAAAAATAATTATCCTGATTTGAAAGAATAAATCCAGAATATGAGTTCGTTATATATTTTGTAATTTAAAAATCAGAAGTGGACATCATTGTTGATATATGGTCCAAATTTAAAGCTCAATGACTGAAGTAATTCTAGATGGGTATTTTTATAGTTATCGTGTAGATTTTTTGTTTAGTTCATTTAATAATTAGCTAGTACATTTATTTGGAATTGTAGGTTTTAGTAAAAGTCCATTTAAAATTACAGCAACCCATATAAATTCAGTTCATCCCCTTACACTTAACAGCGCTGCCTGTCAACATTTGCAATTGTATCTTCCTTAACAGCCATTGCAACTTGTTTTCTGACATTGGTCATCATGAAATAGATTATTTTATTCTACACTGGGCTGATTCAGTGTTAACAAATGCATAATAAATCTAGCTCTTGGTTCCTGACACAGCTTGCAATGTAATAAATAATGGGCAAGCTCTTCCAACTATGAATTATCACGAATGCATAAATAGAGTTTAATTGCCCATCCTTTCTGCCTTCCTTCCAAAGAAGCCATTGGCATTATCTGAAAGTAAAGTTCTGTGCAAGCTTCTCTCAAGAAATGGGACAAGAGACTGTCAATAAGATGATGTTCCTAACTCTAACCCTTTAAGAGATCAGCACCACTTAACTAATTTGCTTGTGTACATGATCTTTGTCTAAAATCTTTTAAATGCATAAGGTCGTTAACAAGAGAAGCAAGCTATTTAAGACCTGGATAGTCCAGCAATTGGGGAGAAGCACAGTGAATGTGAAAGCATGCTTGGCTCCACTTCAGCCCTGAGTGAAGGGCCACAGGATTTGTGGTTTGGGCAAACTTGGGGAGAGAATCCTTTCTTAAATTTACAAGTGACATAGGATGGAATGACTGATGGTCAAGAGGTCAGAAATAAAATTAGTTGTCTTCTACGACTAATTAGGGTGCTGTTGAAACTGCTGGACAAACAACCCAGGAGACATAGGCATGACACCAGGCAGGTGACTTTGAATCAGCCATTCTTGCCCAGCCTTGCCCACCTCACAGGGTTGCTGTTGTGAGGAAAGCAGCTGGAGGAGTTGGGAAATTACAACAGATTATTTCCTTTTAATTTCGCACTCAGCACATTCTCAGTCAGTCGTTATATTCAGATCAAAGAAAACACACACACACATCTTAGTTAGGAAAAATAAAGCTTGAAGCTTATTTTTAAACATCAGCAAAATTCAACCATTTCTCAAAGGACTTAGTTTCAACACCAGTTATCATTTTGGTAGCATGTTCGTGTCCTTTTAAGGTGACATGTCCAGTCAGCACTCCAAGTAATAATAATAATTAATTAATTAATAATAATGAAATTATAAATTATTATTATTTAAACTTATATGCTGCCAACTCTCAGTGATTCTGGATGGTTCACAACAATCAAACAAAGACATTACAATAAAATAAAAATATAGATAAAAGATGGTAAATACAATGAAATTAGGGGCTTCAATCTCCCTTGCCAAAGCCTGGGTGAAGATTCAGGTCTTCACAGCTCTTCTAAACCACAGCAGAGTGAGGGTCCAGATCTCAGGGAGAACCTCATTCCAAAGGGCAGGGCTCCGAGAGATGATATTGTTAAATCAAAGGAACCCTGGATATCCCAGCTCAGCTGGATTGAATTGACCAGGCAGATGTTATGGGAGACAGGCAGTCCTTCAAATAATGCTCTGTGCCTGGAAGCAAACCAGCAATCAATTCAGCATGGGCATACTGAGGCATGGCCATTACTGCTCTTGCTGCTGCATTCTGGTCCATTTGAGGATTCTAAGTGGTTTTTGAGGGCAGCTCCACCTAAAGGCCATGGCTGTAGTCAAATCACAAGGTGACTAGTCATTAATAATTGTCTGAAAGGCCCCCCAATCTAGGAAAGGAGATAACTGGTACACCACATGGACTTGTGCAAAGACCTTCCTAGCCAGCAGCTGACATCTGCTCTTCAAGCAGGAGCTGAAAGTCCAGGAAAATTCTCAAACTGCATATCAACCTTGAATGGGGAAGTGCCAGCCTATCCAAGGTCACAGCTGGAATATCCCCAAATCTGGGCAGTCCAAACACATGCATTCAGTCTTGGTAAGAATGAGTCAAAGTTGGTTCATCTCCATCCAAACCTGCACAGCCTCCAGGCACTTTGGTTGGCTTGGGGGCAAAAGATATAATCATCAGTGCACTGGTGATACTGAACCTAGGCCAACTAGAGGATGACCTCTTGAAACAGTTTCATGTAGATGTTGAAAAGGAAAGGATAATAGAAACTTGTTGTCCCCCCATAAGTAGGCCTAGGGGACAATCTCTCCCCACCAATCAACACCAACTGGAACCAGCCCCAAAAAAAGGAAAATAGCTACTGTAAAACAGTGTCTCCATTCCCCAACCCAGAGAGACAGTTCAGGAGGATACAAGGGTCAACAGTATCAAAAGCCACCGAGACATCAAGGAGCACAAGGATGGATGCATCACTACCATCCTGGCTCTGTCACAAGTCATCAACAAGCACAACCAAAGCTATACTGAATGCTGTCCTGAAACCTGACTGAAACCAATCTAGATTTCCTCCAGGGTTCTCATCAGCTGCAAACTGACTTCCTTCTCAATAACTTTCCCTCCAAAAGGGAAGCTTGGGGACTAGTCAGTAATTGTCAAATGGGGTCCCAGGGCAGCCTCTTGCATAGGAGCCATACCACTGCCTCTTTCAAGACAAGATAGACCAACACCACAACATGGATCCAACCATGGGTCATCTGCTTGGCCTCTTTTTGATCCAGGAAGAACACAATTCCAGTAAATAGTTGGGCAAACTGACAGCACACAGAGCCTTCTCCACTTCTTTGAGAGTCACAGGCTCAAACTCATCCTTATCTTAATTCTGAATAATCCTCAAAACAGCTCAGCAACTGTTCCAAGGAGTCCTCTCAACTCAGTAGAAATTTGGTTATTCTAAACCAGGGGGGTTCAATTCCCAGAATTCCTCAGCCAGAGCACAGTATTACTGTACAGCCTTCAGCAGACCAATAAGGGTAGAGAAATATTGATGCTTTACTGCTCTTATTGCTGCTCTTTATCTGTGTCTAGTCAGACTCATTTTGAGTCTTCCTTCAACAGCACTCCAGATGTTTCTTCTGGTACATCATTTCCTGAAGCAGCTTGGTAAACCTAGGTAGCCCTGAGGCCAACACTCAGGGAAAGGCATTTTATTGTTGTTATAGCATTATTTATCTATCAGTCTTCTTCCCCAAAGAGATTTGTTACTTTGGTATATTGAGCTTTGTTCATCAAATAAGACCTTGTGGTTGTGTAAGGAACCAGCCTCATACCAATAGCCTGAAAACTATATTCTGCTATTAGATTATTCCTAGGGTATACTGGAGTATATCCACTGCTACTGTTGACTTCTGTAAGGTTCTGCAGAACCTTTGCAAAACACATGCTCCAACATTGCTACCATTATTTGTTTGGGGAACCTAAAAACATGTTTACATTTGCTTAAATTCATTTTCATGTAGATGTTGAAATCATTCATTTGGCCACTTTCGGCATAGATAACTCTCAACATGGACTTAATCTATCATTGCATTTACTTATATAACTTGAGATCAAAAATTGAGGGAGCAAGGACTTGTTTTGAATTTATCATGGAACACTCAGAACATTTCAGGTTTTGTCTTTTAGGCCAAAAAAATACATGGCTGAAGCATCTCAACTTTTATTTTGTTGGAAGGCAGCCAGCTTAGCTTTCAGGTTTCTGATGAAGTATTCCAAGTGGGCTGTTTTGCCCCAAGTTGAAAACAAGCCTTTTCCCCCCAGTTTCATTCACGCCTCTAGAAAAAGAGAGTTCCTGACAATGACCCTAACCATCATGGAAACCTCCTTTTGGATAACACCCTCAAGCCTAGTTCGCTAACTCTCAATGAGAACAAAATGACTTCTGACTCCTGAGCACATCGAGATCACTCAGCCTTACCATGTCCTGAAGCTCTTGTAGCTGCTTCCCTGTGAGTCCTCCAATGCCCAGATCGTCATTGTCTTCTTCGGGCTGCGCCGGGATTACCCCCACGGAGGGGCCTTGCCTGATGAAGAACTCCTCATGCTAGTCCAAGGGTTTTAATTATTTTGGATATTTATTGGCTTGTCTGCAGAGTGAAAGCATATGATATATAAATAAGAAAAGGAATTAACACATTTATGACATATCCAAGCAGAAAACTATTCATGTAAGATGGCTCAGATTTTTTTGAGCGTGCAACTTTTAGGCCCCAATAAAAGAAAGATCTCTGAGCATTCTCGTCAAAGGATTTATTCCATCAGATGTCTGATATACCTATTAATTTTTTTCTTTTCCATGCTGAGAATTCAAGCTCACCTTCCATATGCTGAGCATTCACCAATGCTGTATATAATTAAGGCTATGATTAAAGCAATACTCACACTTCCTTATATATTGCAGAGTTCTTTATCTGAGGTCAGTTCAATGCACACATCCTCCCTTCCATGGATCAAATTCACAGTGCTTTGATCAAATCATCAGTTAATATGAAGTGCAACTCTTTGGGGGCCATACATCTGCCATCTTGATCATTGAACCCACGGCCCCAGAAATGAAATCTACTCCTGTTTATGCCATTGGTGTAACTGGCCATTGACCTTCAGCCTTTTTCTTTCCCTTGCCAGTCTTCTTCCAGGGACTGGAAGGATGGATGAGAAGACCACCTGTGCCTGCAGGGTCTTGAGCTTCCTTTACAGATAAGGTGATGCAATTTTAGCTCTTCCCTCTAGTATAATTTGTCCTCACATTTATTAGCAAGGGCTGATGGAAATATTCTCAGGTTGAAAAAAGGTTGGATATTATAAAATAATATTGTGCAAAATATTTTTTTAAAAATCACCATGATCATATGTTGACAATTGCATTATTCTCCATGTTGGTTTGTTGTTGGCAAAATCATTCTCCCACCAATTAGAAATTAAATTCTAATGAAAAAATCCAGTTTAGAAACAAATATGAAAGAAATGACACTGTTGCGATTGTTCAAAAAAATTTGGGAGTTGATAGAGATGAGATGTTGCCAGTGTGATGGAGCAAATAAGTGAATTGCATTTCTAGGATTCTGGCTTAATTTCATATATAAAATATTATGGAAGTACATAGGAATGTGGATACCTATATATATATTCTATTTATTTCTTTCAAGTATTGTTCTGTGATAGTTCTGACCATCAGTCTTCTAACTTGGAAAAGAAGTATAGTCAGGATGCATAAGGCAGGAAAATAAAAATAAAAAAAGCTTGGCTGCTGGGGAATATTCTGTATAGCCTTTTGATCCTGGGTCAACAGTTACTCATTCCCTCCTTTAGTATGGAGGGAAAGATTTGGATGCTGATGGGCATTGTCAGACTCCAAAAACGAAGAAAGACATGTGGTGATTTTTCCAAGCAGATTTCTTTATTGTTCCACATTTAGAGACAGAATCTT
>JANHZU010006175.1:22557-34091 GCA_032468055.1 Acrochordus granulatus | reverse complement strand
CCAGTCCAGATGCCTGTTTTTTAAATTTTGTTGCGATGCAATTACCCTGGACGAGTGAGAGTCTTCACAGACATGTTCCTTGAATCTGGGAATTTGGTTTTGGATTCCCTGATTTGCCTGAGGTTATCAAGGAATCTCACACTAGATATGTTTTATACCTCAAAGCCAGTGAGATATCTCTTGATAGTGGTTACATACTCTGTTGTACCAAACAGATCTTTTTCTGATCAATATGTAGTGATCTCTGCAAGGAGAATGGTTTGATTCAGTAGCTCACCTCAAGCTACCCATGGATCCAATGCATCCCAAGAGGGTGCTTGTGGAATTCTGAACAATTTGGAGAGTACAGTAGTTCAAAAGTAGACTGATAAATTGCTTGAGAAGTAAAAAGGAGATTAATGGAAATATAAATTATGGAAGATTAAACTAATTCAGTGAGAGCACAGATTGGAAGAGTTAAAATAACTCTTATTTGTTCTTATATTTACAAGAATCTGCCCAACTAGCAGTTGAACACTTGTGGCTGAAAGATAAGGTCCAACAGCCAAC
This sequence comes from Acrochordus granulatus, assembly GCA_032468055.1. Taxonomy (NCBI): domain Eukaryota; kingdom Metazoa; phylum Chordata; class Lepidosauria; order Squamata; family Acrochordidae; genus Acrochordus; species Acrochordus granulatus. The sequence goes on along the minus strand of JANHZU010006175.1, from coordinate 33,542 downwards.
AGGAGGGGCTGGGTTTATTACACTTGTGGCTACGTAGACACTTGAGGCTGATCCCATGTTTGACACCTCCCCATGGCTCAGCCCCCTCTTCACCCACAGCTACCTTTTGAAGAACTACAAATTATAAACAAAGAGAAGTAAAGATGACAAGACTTTCTTGACTCATTGGCACTTAACATCAGTCAATAAGCCAACTTTGCTGGATTCTCTAATATATAAGTTCACATTTGATTCAACATGGCCTTACTGCTATTATGCTGTATAGGATAAGGTTGAATGAGCTGAATACAAATTTTTGTTTGGTGCACCTGGGTTCTTCTAAACAAGTTGATAAGATACTGGTAGATAGTAGATTTACACACTTAGTAGTTTGGTAACTGTTCAGCCAAAAATATCTTGTTGGTCTCTAGCAGTCAGAATATTGACATTGGCTTCAAGAGCTAATGTGGTTTGAAGACCAGTTAATGTTACTTTTCACCAGGCTCACCAAATCCTGCATTTAGACAACCCCTTAAGACAGTCACTCATGCCTGGTTACCTCAGCTTGACTACTGCGTGCGTGGCTTCAACTGATACAGGTTGTGGTACATGGCCTCCTGTCAACACCTCTGTTTCACAATGGCATTGGTTGCTGGCTGATACAGTCTTCCATGGCGTAGGGCTCGTTACCTGAGACCATTCGTGTCCCATAGCATCTGCCTGGCCAATTCAGTCCTCCGGTTGGGACCCGGGCGTGCCCCTTCTCTGAGACAGCACTTGTCCTTTGGAATGAGGTGCCCCTCCCCTGGCTGTTGTTGAGAGGAGCTGTGAAGACCTGGCTTTTCACGCAGGCCTCTGGTGCGAGTGAGACCCTTTGCTTCATCATGTTTCCCATCTTTTATCTTTCTTTTTTCTTGATTTTCTTGCTGTTTGTCTATGAGCTGCCCAGAGTCATGGAGAGTCATGCACTACACAAGTTGAGTAAATCGCTGTTGCAAGTGAGTCAGAGACAGCGAGAGTCAGTGAGGCCCTGGCTGAGGCAGGCATCCCCACGAGCAGGGCTCTCCTCTGCTCCAAAGGAAGCCCACGTCTCTCTGTCAGAGGAATAATTCAGGCTCGGCGACAGGTTCAGACTTCCAGGTTCTGAAGATTATGTCTCTGGCGAGGCCGAAACGGGGGCCGGGGAGCCGGGGAATCGCCTTCCAGGCCCTGGGACCACCCCTCCCTCCCCTCCCGCTGACCCGCACCTCTGCCCTCGCTTAGCCTCCCTGGGCCGGCGCCTTCCCCGCCTCGGGCTGCCTGGCGCGACGCGGCGGGGCGGGGCGCAGGCGGTCAGGCGTCGCCCGGCAGGCTGCGTGGGGGCAGCGGCAGGCGCGGCCGCGGCTGGCGAGGGGTTACGCGCGCTGGGCGGGCGGCGAGCGGCTCCTCCTCCGCGCGCTGACAGCAGCAGCTGCCTGGCGCACCGGGCCCAGCGGCGCCCTGGGCATCCGCGAGGTAGGTCCGCCGTGGGGCTGGTGTGGGGGGCGGGGGTGGGCGCGGCGACAGCTGCGGCGGGGCTGCGGAAGGATACGGGGCCGCGGCCGGGGGCGGCGAGCGTCGGGCGTCCCCTCGGCGCTCTGCGCATCCGGTCCGGCGCTCGTCTGCCGGCGGGAGGGGCCCAGCCGCCTTAGCGCCCCCCAGGTCTGTTCGAGGCTTCAGATGCCTCGTGATGGTGGCGGGCGGATCCCCGAGGTGCGGCGGCGTCTCTGAGGAGGGGCGCACCGCGCAAAGCTGCGGCAGCCGGGGAGAGGAGCACCTGTCTGCCGCTCTCCGCAGCCGGTTCGCCCGAGGCTCTCTTTGACCCGCGGGGAAGCTCCGCGGACAACGCCCGGCCGTCTCCCGTGGGGGGAACCTCGGGAACTTGCTGCGCGCGACCGCCCGACGCGCCCACTGCGGCAAATGCCGCGGCTGGCGCCTTCTGCTCTGATGCCGGGCGCCCCGCCCATCGCCGGGGGCGGGATGAGGGCTGCGGGGGTCCTCCGGCGGGCGGCTGCTTCCCCTCGACTGCGGCGCTCGCGCTCTCGCCCGGGCCCTCCTCCTGCCGGCACTGCGTGACGCTTCTGGGCTCCTTCCTCTGGCATCGGGGGCACGCAGCTCTGGCTGCGTCTGACGATCGGCCGGGGAAGGAGAAGGAAAGGAAGGCCGGATTCTACTGAAAGGGCACGCACCAGAGAAGGCCGGCCCCCTCCCCCGGCCTTGGCCCTGAAGGTTGCGGAGTGGCGAAAGCGCCGGGTGGACCCTCTTCACCTCCGGCACGAGGAAGGTCACCCCAGGCCCTAACACAGCAGAGCTTGATCCCTCCTGTTCCTGAACGCTGGCTAAAGGTAGCAGGTGCTCAGCTCCATCTACTGTAGGGCAGCCCCATCAGGCTCAGGGGAGGCAAGAGAGAGGCAACCAGATCAGACCTCAGTCCATGGCTGCCTCCTGCAGGGGTCCACTCTCCCCCCAGAAGGACACCAACTGCTTCACAAGCTGCTTTCCCCACCTGCCTTGGATCCTGGCGTGTAGAGTCCAGGCCAGAGCAAATTGAGTATTCCTCCAAAAAATACTGTCTGCTGCTCACAGGAAAACCTTCCTGCCCATTTTCCCCCAAACAATGGGGCTCAGTCTGAAGAGGGACACAGAGCATCTGCCACCAGCATGGAACAGGCAATAATCTTTATTTACCCTTATCACTACAGCAGAGGTTTAGCTATGAGGGTGCTTCCCATGTGCTTCTGGTTTCATTTTTCAGAGGATTCATTTTCCAAAAAAGGAACTGAGCCCATTTCAAGTACTGTACTCCATTTCCCTTCCCTTCCACTCATCACCTCCTGCCATACCTCACCTCTGAAATATTCGCTCTCCAGTTTCTCCTGCCTTCCATCAGATCCAAGGCAGCCCCAACTGGGATCACAGGATTGGTAATCCTGGTTCAGCTCACCTTTGCCCCTTCCCCAATTGCTCTGCATATCAAGGAGACAGGTAATTGTCTAACCCATTCTCCCTGTCTTCTGGCTCTTTTCAGTCTCTCCCCACTTATTTTTACTGATTTACAGTTTCCCTCAGCAAGGTTTCTGTAACCAGCATGAGTTGGCTTGCTTATGAGGATCACCTCTGCTGAGGTAGAGTTCTGTAGCAGCATGATAACCAGGAAGAATTGAAAGAGAAGTGGCAAATATCTCTTCTCCAACAATCTGTCTGTTTGCTTAATATTCTTGTACACCACCACAACTGGAAAGATAGTTCTGAGTCCTTTGACCTCCATATAAAGCCATGCCCAACACAAATTAACTATCAGAGAGTCATCCAGTGGCTATTCTGCAAATTTTATTTGTTTTCTGCCTTTATTTTTTTTATAAACTATTCAAGGTGGCAAACATATTTAACACACCTTCTTCCTCCTATTTTTCCCACAACAGCAACCCTGTGAAGTAAGTTGAGGTGAGAGAGAATGACTGGCCTAAGGTCACCCAGCTGGCTTTCATGGCAAAGGTGGTTTTATTCCTCCTAATGAATTGGTGGACAATAGGACATTCAGATTAGGTGAGGAATGAAACCACCCTGAAGGATATATATGGGGTCTCCTAATCAACTTGCTCAAATGGAAGAAAATACTTGGAAAAGCAACAAAACAGTTTGAACCAAGAAGAAAAGAAGTCATAGTAATAGCCAAATATTTAACCTTCTTCTCAATCTTAAAATCCATTTTATTAATTCTGTTTGATCTTGTATTTTCATATTTTTGTTAACACCTTTGCCTTCTCTTTATTAATCTTAAAACCTTAAAAGCTTAATCTTATGGATAACTTATCATGGTACACAAGAATTCTTTCAAAGAATTTTTTCTGATATTCTATGATTCTGTGAAAAAGTAAATGCACGAATAGTACACCATTACATTTCATACAAACTATATGGATTTGGATCAAATTATTTTAATTTACCGATTAATAATTTAGTTCTCTTTAAAGGGTCTTCCAAAATAACACCAAATTATCTGCAAAAACTCTTAACTCTACTTTAATCTTTGTGCCCACAATCCTTTCATCTTGTCTTATGTCTCTGTTGAAGAACTGAAATAAACAGAGAGGTCAATGGGAAATCTTATCTTGTTCCTTTTTGTATCTTAGAAGACTTGGATATATCTCCATTAACAATTATTTGTGTTTTCTGTGAAGTATAAATTGATCTTACCTGTTGTATAAAATTCTAAAATTCATATCTTCCAAAACTTTGAATAGAAAAGTCCAATTCATATTCTCAAAAGGGTTCTTTCTATGCATCTAAGATCAATGCAGCTTATTTTTCATTATGTTGTTCCAAATATTAACCTTTTAGATAAAAAATCACATGGATCCTCACAAATAAATTCATGCAAAATTATTTTCCATCTTTCAAGTAAAATCAGATAAAATCATTTAAACTTATAATCATTAATGATATTGGTCTGTAATTTCTTATTGAAATCAAATCTTGTCCTTCTTTAGGTATAGCCTCTATTAGTCTCTTCCCAAGTCCCAGACTGCAAAATAGAATTCATATTTTGTAAAGATCATAAAAGTTCATCCTTTAAATACAAACTCAATCATCCATCTGATCCAGGCACCTGGTTTACTCTTTTTAATAACTTCTGAAACTTCCCTTACTGTTATAGGTCCATTCATAATTTGTTCTTCTGCAATTGGTAAGTTTTATTTTCTAAGATATTCATATAAATTTATTATATAAATTAATAATATCAATAATTTTTTTTTTGTATAGCCACATTGTCCGTGAACACAATATCTCCCTCTTGTGATTTTAGTATCATTTTCTTTTTCTCTGCAATGTATAAGCTATAACCATTTTTCTGGTTTGTTCACATGTTCAAAATTTATATGTAGTGCTTAATTCAATTTATTTTGATTTATTGTTACTATGGATAGCTGTTGCTGGAAAATCTTAATTTATTGAGAAGACATATCTCTTGGAGAGTTCTTTATTCTTTTTATCTCATCCAAAATATTTTGTTTTTTCTCTTTCCTCTTTCTCTTAAGTTCAGAATTATGTTGTATCAGATAACTTTAAATAAAGGCTTTCATTGCATTCCAGACCATTCTCAAATCAGCACTACTACCCACTCCTCCTTTTTCTTCCTCTTTCTTTTCTTCATTTGTTCTGCATTATTTCATTGCCTTAGAGAAAATTTATACCAAAGCACTTTTGTCAGAGGTAAAAATGATAAAAATAAAAAGTCAAAAAAGACCATTCCCTTATCCATAAAAAAATATTATCTTTGTTGAACTTTTTGCAAAAAGGTCTTGAATTCTTAAATCAAAGTCTTCTTTTCTCTCCTCCTCCTCTTCCTTCTCTTTCTCCTTCTTTCCCAAAAACATTTAACTCACTGCAAGGAATCTTATATTTGCCACAAAGGAAATCCTGTATATTTATAGATTAATTATGTCCCAAACTGATTAAGAAATGAGGAAGGCAGGGCTTAATGTCAATATAGGTTTTCAATTAGGAGCATAGGTGGAATCCTGGGACTCTCAGCAGCTCATCTCCCAAGCCAACTGCAAAAACGTCCATTTCTGTAGTTTACTTACAAGGAGCTGCCATCCAGAATGTAGATGGGTTATTTCACAATCTCCTTTTGACCCAATGACATTATGTCAGCCAGAATCCACTTCCAGACAGTGTTCTCAGCCATGGCATCTCTTTGCTCCTTCTGAGAGGTCAGCCTGCCGTAATTTCCCATCAGAAGCCCTGAAAACCAAATGCAGTTTCCTTGCAGTTGGTCCATAGTTAAGGAGAAAAATGTCAACAAGAGCAATCATACTTAGCTATAGGTGTGAAGACTTTCCTCCATGAAGAATTCAGCAAAGATCTGATCATAATGGCTTTGAATATTGAAGGAGAGCTGTGTGAAGTTGGCAGATATATTTGAAAAAAAAACCTTATGTTTCTCCAGGTCAGAGGACCCTACACCATCAGAGTGAGGACCTGGACATAGTCATCTTAGTCAATCCTGATGAATGGAGCACTGTGTCAGAGGTAAAGATATAGAAAGGCAGCATGTCTGGGTTTGGTGAGAGTTACTGCAATAGAATTGTACAATGAACTGTCAGATAATGAGCAAAAACTTATAAATGTCTTAAGCCATTCTTCAAAACTGTGTACTTAGCTATAGCATCCAAGCCCTGCCTTCTAAAAAGTAAACTGGTCTTCCTGCTCCTTCTCTTTAACTTCAGTATATTGATTCTCCTGAACAATGTTATGTTAACATGAGCTTGTCAATTTTTTTAAAAATTTGGGGGGAGGCGGGCACTTGTGCTATAACATTCTGAAACCCAAAAGTCATGAATAGGAAGCTGAAATCATTCTCTGATATGAATAGGTACGTTCGTTGATATGTGACAATTCTGCCCACAAGCTGCTAGTCCTGTGTGGGCAGACCTCTGACCAGGGAGGTGATTTGATTCTGCAGACTGGGACCTTCACCTACCAGAAACTTACACAGATATTTGCAGATCGAGAGGTAAGCTTCATAGCTGGGTAATGATGGATTCTGAATGAATCAGGAGACTGTTCCATTGCCTCTAGTCCCTCCTACCTTGAATTTAATTTTGGGAGCCTAGAAAATTCTTTGTCTTAAGCCATAAGCTTTCTCCAGCACCAGCAGGTTGAGGTGCTGAGCTGGAGACAATTTTATATGGAGACTGGCATTACTTCATAAACATTCAGTATGTTTTTCATAATCTGCATAAATTAAATATTGCAGAGATCTTGAATATCTTCTTATGTTCTTTAAAAATTCCTTTCAAGTGGCTGGTTTTCTGGTCAATAGAGTGATTAAATATTATCAATAGAGGAGAATATTTGTAGCTCAGGATTGAATTGTGGAGTCCTAGATGTTGCTGAGCTTGTTTTTCTGCAGACTTTTCATTACCAAATTAAGTGCTGGGGGGAGTTAAGTTTGCTCTCTTTATATACTGGTTGAGGCACATAGAGATTAACAGCTTCTACGTACCATTCAAAAGAGATAGTCAAAAAGCCAGAAAGGAAACAAAAGACCCAAACACCTCCTCTTCAGCATCCAGACAAGCAGTGCTTCATATTAAGACCAACAATCAAGAATAATATTCCAGTCAAAGACCTGACAACTTAGACAAACAAGCTAAAAATAAACACAAGGAACCACCAAGAACACTTACTACAACACTGACAGGGCAAACCACCAGTATATAAAGACAGCACACTCTCCTCTAACACTGATGTTACATAGTTTGGTAATGAAATGTCTTCAGAAAAACAATCAAGCTCAAAGAGCACCTAGGACTCCACAATAAATATTATCTTTATGTATATTTTAAAAATAGGATTATAAATTATCTAGAAGTACCAGGTGATCTATAGACTGATTGATCGTGTATTTTTTTAAAAATAAATCTGAATTTGCATAGCATTCTTTAAAAAACTTTCAAACTTTATCAGGAAGATTTCATTATTACAACCTGTTTTGAACTCTTGTAGGTTGCCCAACTTCTCAGTAACACTGATCCAGCTTCTAAAACTTCCCTCACAATATCGTGCTTGGGAGAAGGAGATTGGAGAAATCTTGAGCACTCTAATTTTCAAGACCTTTTCTACCTGAAAGTTAATCCTGATCCAGTTCTACCAGAGATGGATGGGATATCTGAATTTGCTGAATATGTCTCTGATACAGTGGATGTCCCATCACCCTTTGATCTCTTGGAACCCCCAACTTCTGGGGGTTTTCTAAAGCTCTCCAAGCCCTGCTGTTACATATTTCCAGGGGGAAGGGGGGATTCTGCCCTCTTTGCTGTCAATGGATTCAACATTCTGGTGGATGGTGGCTCAGACAGAAAATCCTGTTTTTGGAAACTGGTCCGACATTTGGATAGGATTGATTCAGTTCTCCTGACCCACATCGGAGCTGACAATCTCCCAGGTATTAATGGACTCCTGCAGAGGAAGATTGCTGAACAAGAAGAAGAGCAGTCACAGGGCTCCACTAACTATAGTGATTGGATAAAGAACCTTCTGTCCCCAGAACTAGGGGTGGTTTTTTTCAATGTTCCTGAGAAGCTCAGAATGCCAGAGTCTTCCATGAAAGTCAAAAGGAGTATTGAGGAAGCAAGCCTAACCCTACAGTACCTCAACAGGCTGAGCATTAAGCCAGAGCCTCTTTATAGAGTTGTCAGCAATACTGTTGAGCCAATCACTTTGTTCCACAAAATGGGTGTTGGAAAATTGGACATGTACATCTTGAACCCAGTCAAAGAGAGCAAGGAGATGCAGTTCCTCATGCAAAAGTGGACTGGAAACAGCAAAGCCAAGACAGGCATTATCCTCACCAATGGGAAAGAAGGGGAAATTTCGGTCCCCTACCTAACATCCATCACAGCCCTTGTGGTATGGCTTCCTGCGGGACCAACAGAAAAAATAGTACGGGTTTTGTTTCCAGGAAATGCACCACAAAATAAGATTTTGGAAGGTCTTGAGAAACTCAAGCATCTTGATTTTCTAAAGTATCCTGTAGCTACCCAGAAGGATATGGCTTTTGGCACACCCTCTTCTGTGTTCAAACAGTCCAAAATTAAACAACGGACAGACAGTAAAGAGAGCCTCAAGTTATCCCTTAAGCCTCCTACAACAAAGGCAGCTGCTGATGAGGAATTTAAAGAGGTGAAGACGGAGACAGTAAAAGAGGGCAAAACTGAGAAAAGGGGGAAAGAGCAGTCTGATATGCCTCCAGAGAAGCTGGTTAAAGCAGAGAAAATAAAAATGGACTTCAGTGATACCCTTAAAGCTGAGAAAAGAAAACTTTCCAAAGACAAAATTGGCAAAAAACATCTCAAAGAGAAAGTTTCTAAACTGGAAGAAAAGAGAGACAAAGAAAAGAAAGACAGTAAAAAGGAGAAGAGGGAGATTAAGAAAGATGATGGGAAGAAAGAAGAAAGGAAAGATTCAAGGAAAGAAGAAAAAAAGAAAGAAGCAAAACCAGAATTGAAAAAACTTTCTAAGCCAGACTTGAAGGCCTTTACCCCTGAAGTAAGGAAAACTTTATACAAGGCAAAAGTTCCTGGTAGAATAAAAACTGAAAAAGTTTGGAACAAAACTGAAAAGTGCACCATTGGAGAACAGAAATCTCCATCTGTGTCAGAAAAACCTCAGGAGCTGACACTCATGGCTGAGGAGAGGCTGGTGATACCTTCACCAGAGGACCTGACCAAAGACTTTGAGGAACCGAGTTCTGAAAAGCAAAAAGAATCTCATCATGCGCCTGCTCCTTTAGAGGTAGAGGCCGGCTCCAAGCCTGCAGAAAAACAGGATTCCTGGGACCTGGCTGCTGAGAAGCCAGATGCTGAATGCCTGATAGCCAAAGGGATCAGTGGTCTAGTATTTCCTTCGCTGGCTGTGCCAGAGGAGGAGATGACTTCCCCCAAAAGTGGAGTAGTAGAAACGGGGAAACCATCTGAAAAACCAGATGAGAAAGCAGCCTTAGCGGAGCCTCTTGGGCAAAAACTGGATCAGAATGTTGGAAGGAGTGTCAGAGAATTTCCAGGAAAAGAGAAAGATCAGGTACCTAGGGAAGAAAAAAGTGCTGCTTCAGGAAGGAACTGGATGTCCCCAAGAGAAGATGCAGACTTTAAAAAGAAAGAAAATGTGTTTAAAAAGGCAGAGCTGCAAGGGACAGTAGAGCAAGATATAAAGGCAAAAGATGAAGAGTTAGTAAAAGGAGAGCTCTCTCAGTTCCAGCTGCCACAAGGCCCATCTTTGCTTCCAGATGGGAAAGGAAAAGAACACAAAGCAGAAAGAGTGAACTCCAGCAAAGTCCCTGCAAAGTCCCTGGCAATTAAGGAAGGGGAAGACTCTCATCTGGGAAGCATGCCTTTCCCATCAGGAGAACATATTTCCTATATCCAAGATGAAACCATCCCTGGCTACTCAGAGACAGAACAGACCATCTCAGATGAGGAGATCCATGATGAGCAGGAGGAGAAGATGGCACACTTCAAGCCAGACATTGGCAACTATGACATTACAGGGCCAGATCAGACAGACTCCTTTGAAGCCACCAGTGGTATCCAGATTCTTACAGTACCTGAGGTCACCAAAGGGTATGCTGGCCAGGAAGCTGAAATCCTTGCCTATCCTACAAATCTTGTGGCAGCTCCTTTGGCAGAAGAGGAGCATGTATCTTCAGCAACATCCATTACAGAATGTGACAAACTTTCCTCTTTTGCCACGTCTGTTGCTGAAGACCAATCTGTTGCATCAATAACAGCTCCACAGACAGAGGATACAGGCAGAAGTTCTTTCCTGTTGGATACAGTGAACAGTATTCCTTCCTCTCGAACCGAGGTCACTCAAGGGCTAGACTATGCACCTTCTGCTGGCACTATTTCTCCCACATCTTCTCTAGAAGAGGACAAAGGCTTTAAGTCTCCTCCTCCAGAAGACTTCCATAGTCAAACAGAAAGTGAGAAGAAACTTGACGCCTGCAGGGTTTTACAACAGCAGCAGCAAGAAGTGCCATACTTTGAGAGGCCTTGGCAAGCACAAGAACATTATGATGCCCTAGTGATTTCACAGGAAGGGCCCCTGGGAGATGATTCAAGTGAAGTATCCGTGGAAGGATCTCAATCTCAAGAAAATGCACACTTGCTACAAGTACAGTCTGGCTCTGGTGATGCTGAAGATCGATGCACAAGCCCTGATGATAGCACAATCAAGATGGCATCTCCCACCCAATCAGGCCCCACTAGTGCAGGCCACACACCTTTTCATCAATCCCCCATAGAGGAAAAATTGGACACTGCAGAAGTGGAGATGTTTGAAAAGGCAACAAGATCTCCTTTCATGGGGACTGCAATAGAAAGATCCAGAATGTTTGAAAGTGAAGGAGAGTGTTATAACACCAAGGAGGTTTTTACTCTCATTCAGGACATGCCTGGCCTTGGAGCAACAGCTACCCCTTG
>JANHZU010006175.1:0-22315 GCA_032468055.1 Acrochordus granulatus | reverse complement strand
TGTTCTTTGCTTCAGAAATACCTCCTCCAAAAGGATGGGAAGAAATTCCGGACACTTCTAAAGATGAAGAAACTTCACAAATCATTAATTTACCGGGAGAAGAAAAGGCATCTCCTTTTACTGATGAAATTCCTAGGAAGACAACATCTTCTGGTAATTTCAGTACTGAAATATCTCAAGAGAATTTGCATTTGACAGAAATTGGCTTAGAGCCAAGAAAGTCTGTTTCTCTAAAAGATACTAATTCTGTTCTGACTTTTCATGAAGAAACCCCTTCATATTTATTCACAGAAAGAATTTCCCCAAGAGATGCTACACTTCTGCTTACAAAAGACAGCCCTACTAAAAAAATATTGGGCATGCCTGTGGAACAACACCAGGCTTCCCTAGAAGAGAGCCCAAGTACAGAGGAAAGATCTGAAGCTGATATCAAGGAGGATCCATGCCTTTCCTCATTAAACTTTCAGCAAGGTCCATTTCTAGAAGGCACCATAATGAAGCCTTCAGTAGACCTTTTTCTGGAAAATGAGGAATCAGCTTCCTTAATTGAAAAACAACCTCTCAAGGAACTATCTCCCAGACGAACATGTCCAGACCTGAAATCCTCAAGCTTTGTATCACTCAGCCCTGTTTTAAATAGCAAAGCCTTGGAAGTTTCCTCTGGAGAGAAAGGGCCTTGTCAATTTCTGGGAAAGAAAGAGAAAACAAATGAACTATCTCCAAAAATAGAAAACTCTTATCTAGGAGAAACAAACTATGAGAAGAAAATGAGGTTTCCAGAGAAAATGAAAGAAGTACCATACAAAGAACAGCAATTGAAATATGATAAAGAAAAGGGAGAATCTACATTTTTGGATGATGAAGTAGACATACCTGATAAGAAGGAAGAAAATATTAATAGCACGGAGAGTGAAGATATTCCAAAGCAGGGTGTTTTGGATACTGAACATGGCTTCTTTCATGAAGATGCTACCAAGAATGAGAAGCAAGAGATTTTCCCTAAGGATGGCTTTCTGTTTGTAGATGACAAGCTTACGCTACATCTGTTGAAGGAACAGCCAGCTCCCCAAGCACATCCTAATCGATCTGTTCTGAATTCAGAGAAAGCTGAAACTTCTAGCTTTGAAAATTGTCACTCTTTTGAACTTAAAAGTGAGCCAAAATCAAGCCTGGAGTGGGATACTTTGTCTTTTCTACACCATGCTAAGATGTCCACGTCAGTGGAAGGAAAAGAAGAACCTCTTTCTATAGCTTCTCAAGTTAAGGAGAAAGTTACTCCACAACCATCTTCTGACCCCATGAGTGAAGCTGCAGAGACCCAGGAGAGAAAGCAAAATGCTGATGAGAAATCACCTCAGCATCTTTATGATTACACAGATGAAAGTAAAAAGCAGGCAATAACTTCTGTAACTCTTCTGAACACAGGTGCAGGGTCCAAGGAGAACAGACAATTTTATCCTGATCAAGATTGCAGAGGAAGCAGGGACCTTGAAATCCCTTCACAAAATACACTTTCTTTTGGCCAAATAAAATACTATGCATGGTCAGACACTCTAGACCCCTCACATGATTCCAAAGCGAATGCTGGTGAGAAAGGGCAAGAGAAGGAAGAGAGGGAACCAACGCCTTACCCTCATGCAAAAACTTTCCAGTATGCTGATGTCTATGGGAATGCGGTAATGTCTGATGCTGGCCATTCTGGAAAGGATGCATTGCTCAAGAGTACACAAGCATCAAGATCCCAGAAGGAGGAATTTCTTTATCCCATTTCCTCCAAAGAAGAAGATTCTTATCTCTGCACTCCTACAGAAAAGGAACTCTCTTCTCCAAGTTCGCCCAAGATTATGATGGGATATTCCTTTAATTATGCAGAAGTTAATGAGCAGTGTTTGGAGAGTCCATGTGCCATGACATCCACAGACACACAACCTAAAGAAAGCCCATTACCACTCTTACCAAAAAGCCCAGTGAGCATCCAGCTTACCTCCTCTTTGGAAGGTGTGACCTTCTCCCACTCCAATGTCAGGGACATGTTTAATCAGGAAGATTTAATCATCTCTTCTGAAAAGATGAGCCCTTCAGATAGAAAACTCAGTCAGCAGCAGGAGTCTCCTTCAAAAGGTTTTCATCCAAAGGACATTTATTATGAGAAAGCTGAAAGAGAAAAAAGTTTTAGTGACTCCGAATTGGAGAAAGGTGCCAAGGAGAAGTCAGAAAAAGAATCAGAGTATCCAACAGAGAAGCCAGCCAGAGAGAAGGAACTCTGTACAGAGAGTTCAGTAACAGAGAAGGACAATGTTTCAGGGCCATGTCAAGAACCCCACTCAAAGAAAACAGCCAGTGACAGCCTTGCAGATCCCAACAGACAGGAATGGGGTCCAAATATGGCTGAGGCAGCAATCAAGCAATACTCCAAGGAGGAAGAGAAAAAGGATGTCTTGGAAAAAGCCTGTGATGACGTTGACCTCAAAAGCCTTTTACTTGCTAAAGACAAGGACTCTCCAAAGGGACCCGTCCTCCTTCCTAAAGGCCTTGATTGTTCTTCATCAGGATTTGAACTTTCCTGCCTGGAAAAGCATGAACCATCCATTCTCTTCAGACATGAAGCCCATTTTTCCTCACATCTTGAGCATAAATCTCTTACTTTAAACATATCTGATCCAGCTTCTTCAGAGAAGGGCCAAGAAGATGAATACTTAGAGGTATCCAATAAAAAGGATCCCCCCTTTGTAGAGCTGTATGAAGAAGAGGGAAAACTCCTTTTATGGACATCCCAAGATCCTTATCACATACACAAAGAGTCACCCAGCCCCTCTGAAGGACCTTTCTCAGGGACCTCTCTCTCTGCAGGGCAGGTGACAAGTGGCAGCCCCCTTCCTAGTTTCCAATACATCTCAGGAGCAAGGGCTGCAGAGACAGAGACCCAGAGCCCACAAATCATGTCTCCATTGCTTTTAGAAGAGGCCACTTTGGATGAGTTAAGGGAAGCAGCATCTGCCAGCATCAAGGTCTCACAGTCATCAGAATCCATTTGCACAGTTGGCTGTTTGCCATTGCCAGCAAGCCTGGAAGAATGGCCAGCAGCCACTTCCTTTCCTAATATCCTGGCAGATTCCCCTCACTGTCAACAGGAGGCAGTAACCACAGCCAATGGCCCTACAGAAGTCAGCATCAGTCCACAAACTTTTTATGATTCATCTCACATTACAGAAAGATCTAGGAGGGTGGGGGAAGAGCAGGAGGAGGTTTGTGAAAGACAGAGCCATCCCACTTCTCTCCTGAGCCCTGACCCTAATTTCCCAAGTACTCAGTTGAGTAGCCAAATAGAGGATCACAGTGACACTTTCCAAGCAATGTCTAACTGTGGGCAGAAATTATCATATGAGCACAAGCAAAGAAAGGGTGAATTATCTCCATCATTCATCAATCCAAGTCCTCTTGATTCATCAGAAGACAGTGAGTTTTCACAGGCTAAAGGCTATATTTCAGTAAAAGGAAAGCCACACTCAGTTCCTGGTGGCAACAGACAAGCTCCTACTGTGGAAGAAACTCCTCCCACCTCTGCAAGTGATTCAGGGACTTCTCAGTCAGACTCAGATGTTCCTCCAGAAACAGAGGAATGTCCCTCAATCACAGCTGAGGCAGCCTTGGACTCAGATGAAGATACTGATTATCTTCCAGTAGACAAAACTCTAGGCAGTTCCCAGCAGGGCACCAAGTCTGGCCATGACCCACAACCTGCTTCCTTGGTGGACCCTCATCCTCACCCTCCACTCCCAGATGTTTGCATGATGGATCCTGAAATGCTGCTAATTGAACAGAACATGAACAGACTTGATAAGATATCCAAGAAAGATCTGAAGGACAAAAATAAAGCACCAAAGAAGCTGCTAGGCAAGTCCAAGTTGTCTTCCGCATACCAGAAATCTGACAAACAGTTACTTAGTCCCAGGAAGCAACCACCTGACAGGTCTTCAAAACCTGTATTGGCTAAGAAAGAGAAACTAATCAAGCTGCACATGGAAGACAAAGATGAGGTTTCTCGAAGCCTTGGCAAGAGTCTCATCAATGGCATCAAAACAAGTCCAGGTAAGAATGAAAAGGTGTTCAGCAGAGATTGTGAAGGGTCTGATTCTCCAGAGTAATGATTGCCTGGGCAGAGGATTTGAGTTCCATAAATCTTCTAGGGCTTCCAAAAGATCATCTTTGTCGTTATGGGGACTTTGTGGGATCACAAGAATTAATCCAACAGAGTACAGTCTTGTCAATTTTTTTCCTTGCATATTAGGGCAAATTACTAGTTTCATTTTTATCCATAAAAAGTTATTTAGGCAGAACTAATAATTAATGGGTTAAACAAACCAGATGCCTCCCCCATTAGTAGTAGTGAAGCATTAATAAAACAATTGAAGGCTTCATTTATGTTCAAGTGTCCAATGATTTAAAGTTAATTGTCTCTCCCTACTGGATAGACTTAAAAGTGTTGACAGAAAGTATGCATTGCTATTTGTAGATTCCTACTTAGAGTTAAGTAAGGGGATTAGTTATATTGAGGCACAGTCTCAGCTTGGCAGGAGATGGACTTCTTCTCTTTGTTCTCTTCAGCGTCCTATGAAAGCAATTTGTTTGAGAGAAATGTCCCCAGTGTCTGTTTTGGGGTGTCTTTAGATTACTTCACAAACCTTCTCAGGACACTACTCCATAACAAATAATTCTTCAGCAGTGCTAGTCCATCTTAGTATCTCCATCCATCTTTTCTCCCCTTCCCTAGAATTCCAACTATTTCAAGTCTTCCTGGAATACAGATACTGAAAATCTAAGCAGGTAGACACTTCCTCCTTTTCTTAAGGCAGGTTGACCTATTTTATTTATATAAATAGACACTTTTCTTTTTTACCTTCCTTTCCTTCTTTGGGAGTCGCTTTTCCCTCTGGCTGCTCCTTTTTAAACTTGACCTTCTGAACCTTGGCTTTTTCCTTTGACAAAAGTCTCAGAAATGGGCTCCACTATGTGCATCTTTGGTTCTCTGGACTGTTAGATAACCTTCAGCCAATTCTTCCATTTGCCTTCCCACGTCAGGATGATGTTCTTGAACCCAGAATGTAGCTGAGCCTGATAGGACTTGAGAGAACTATTCAACAATGATGTCTTTGTACATCAGTTTGGAGATAGGTTGAAGTATTTCAAACCTAGGTCCAGAAACGGATATGTATGTAGTGTGACATCATATTGGTACAAAATCCCTTTTTAAAAGCTGCTTTAGAGCCTTAGATCTCTGCTGAAAGTTTAATGTAAATTGTTAAAGCTCTTCTAATGAAACTGGGAGCCTAAACATGCAGCCTCTTCCTTCTGAAGCCATTGATAGGTCACCTTCCTCACCCAGTCTAAGTAAGAAGGTTTGGACTAGCCAGTATTGTCTAGTTAGTACAAAAGCTTCTTTTTTCTCCTCCATTTGAAAAATCCTTTGGCTGTTAGTAGGACAGTTAGGGCCAAATTATCTCATTTTCCTATTTTTTCTATATGTACAGTTTAATTCACAAGCCAGTAATGTATAGTTTCTCAAACCCCACTTTTACCACTTTGTCATGAGGGCTTCATGGGTTCATAGGAATTGATCCAACAGAAAACACATTATTTCCCCCTCTTCTTTTGCCAAGTTTCTTCTTATGTTTTCAGGTATAAAAAGGGATTTAGGCAGTACTGAATTACTGTGGTTGAATTATTCAGATGCCTTTCCCTTTGCCTCACTCTTTCTCTTCCTTCATCTGCTTTTCTGATTAGTGATAGTGCAACCACAAACTAAAGGCTTCTTTTATTTGCAAATATTCAACAGTAACTGTCTCTCCCTACTGGAAAAATGTGCTGCCTACAGTGTTGACAAAATTCAGATACTTTATTGGCCAAGCATGGCTAGACACGCAAGGAATTTGACTCTGCTACAGCAGATCTCAGTATACTTGCAAAACAACAGTAAATAAATAACATAAACAAATAAATGAAATAATGTATTCAACAGTAAAGTGTGCATTTAAAATATGCAACCAGTAGAAAAGGAATATAGTAAAGTGTAGAATTAGAATGACAATCTATTGATAAGTTTCTATATTTATTAGATAGAACTTCTTTGCACTTTGTGTCCTGTCATATAGTATGAATCAAGTATTCAGCTGAATGATGGCACAGGGGATGTTAACTACACTGATGGGCAGACTCCCTCAGGCCAGCAGAAAATGGTCTTCCTCTCTTCTTCTTTCTTTCACTTCCCATGAAAGCTACGGGAGACCTGCTGGCAGATAGCTTTGGTTCATTGCATGTTGTTGTACTTGGTGTTTACTTTATTGGCAAGAGGTTGATGAGGCCATCTTCAGGAATGTTGGGATTTAGCTTGTGTTGTACTATGTGAACTTGCCCTAAAGAAGAATGAGTTTCTGCTGAAAACTATGCTATAGAATATTTCAGAATGATGTCATGAATTGATATGCCATTGCATCTCATGATCTTTGGAAGTAACAACAGTTGTACAATATGATTAAAATGTCTACAGTAAATTAAAATTAAAGTTATGTTTAAGTTAAATTATAATGCAATCCAGGCCATAAGAATATTCAAGAATACTTCAGATTTAACTAGTTTTGGAAGGCTATAATTAATAGAGCTAATCTCACTTACAGAGGGAGGCCATTCCAAAGGGATGAGGCCTTCATGAAGAAAAAATATCTCTGGCCATCAGCTCCCCTCACTTTCTGGAAACAAGGCCCTGGTAACAGAATAAATGTCTTGGAAGGGGGAAATCCAGTCTTGGAGGTATCTTGTGGGCAAACTATATGAGGCTGATGAGTTAAAACCAGGACTTTGAATTGGATGTACAAGCTCTTGGCAACAGTGCAAGTCAAGCAGAACTGGTGTCATTCAATGATAGTTCAGAATACATGACAAGTATTGCAGTAGTTTTCAAAGTCAGCCCTATGTAGAGCACATTGCAATAATCCAGATCTTGGTGAACAGGGCATACCTCATTGCAGCGAGGCCTCCTTCTACAAGAGGGTTGCAGCTGGGAAAAAACCTCCTGGCCACAACCTTCTTCTGCCCTTCTGCAGAAGCTATGACTCCAGGAAGATGCCCAAGTCAGAGACAGTGCTATACCTTGAAACCATCAGAGATGACAGAAAGTTGAGATTGGACAAGCAGCAATGCCATTTTATGATAATTCAACTTCCATTTATTTTATCCAGACTCTGACAGCCTTCAGGCACCAAGACAAAACTTCTGTAACATCTCCAAATAAGTCTGGAGTGCAGTGTATAATTTTTATCATCTTACTGGTGAAATCTCATTCTGAATGTCCAGATGTATTCTCCCACTGGTTTCCTAAAAATATTAAAGAGCAGGAGAAATAATCTCCTCACCTTCCCATCCTCCCCAGCTGGGACTGCCCATTGAAGAAGATGAGAAACCTCTGTAAAGCCTCTGATTTTCACCCCATGTAACTAATCCAGAAGGATACCATGCTTGCTATCAACAGCCACTGAGAGGTCCAAAGAGACTGGAGAGCACCCTTCTCCCATCCAGAGTCCAACACACTTCATGAACAAGAGCACCCTTCTCAGCTGGAGCTCCAGGGCTCCCTGACAGAGTGGGAGAATGTGTGGGAGATCATAATTAATAAACATCTTTTGGATTTTGCATACCACCCAATGTTAGCAATTACCGTGGGAGAAATTTTATGCACCTGTAGGTTAGATTGTGGTTTTTGCAGTTTTTTGCAGTTTTCATGCTGGGGTTCCCTAAGACCTGAGAATTACTTCAAAGGTAATTGAATCTAGGATCAAATAATTGAAAAAGGTTTAACTAGAGTAACCCTTGCCTGAGTCAGAAAATGGACTCAAAGCAGGCCAAATAATCTACTTTCTTTAGGCAATTTTGCAGCTGTATCCTCACCATAATTTGACAATATTTCCTGAAAAGGGAAGACTGGAGACTGGGTAAGGTTATCAAAAAGAGCTGGATTCAGAGAGGGCATCTTAAAGATAATTTAATCATGTTCCCATCTATGTCCTAGGAGGGGCATTAGTCAGACCTACAGTAGCAATAGTCATGCTAGGAAGGATTCTGTCCACTTCCTTGGAGTCCATAGCCCAAAAGGAGCCCAAATTACTTGGCAGTATATAACCCAGTCACTACTCTAGATTCCACTCAGTGAATTTCAGGAGGCTCATTGGCAAATGCTTTGCAGAAGAGGCAGAGAAGCCAGGCAAGAGAAGAACTTGCCAGCTGAAAGCCTGCCAGTGCAGTGAAGAATGCTTTGCCCTCTGACTTTCACAGTATAGGTTTAGATTGGTGTTCATACCCATGTTTGTTAAAAAAAATGTTACTTTTGTCAATTCATCTCCCAAGGCTGATCACAAGATCAAGGAGCACTTTAGGATTGGTGCCCTGAGAGTTGGGGGCAATTCTATTGAAAGCACAGGTTGTCTTTAGAGAATTGACAGAACTGCCTGGCAGATCACTGCAAAACCACCAAAACACCCCCTTGAAATCCTCATGCTTCTGTAGCCTTGCAGAAGTTCCTAGGTGTCAGTCAGTCTCAACTGGATCAGGAACTTCTAAAGGCTAGATATTATGGTCTCCATATCCAGATCAAAGCAAATACAAAGTCCGAAGTGAATCCACTCTAATGGATTAGTCCAGAAATTACCTGGGACAAGCCCAGTTCTCAGATCTGGCCTTAGGGCAGGGAAACTGAAGTTAAGTAACAATGAAAGATAAGGGGACTCCAAACCAGCCCAGAGACACGGTCAAGGGTGACCCATACACCAGGAGGCTATACAATTCATCCCTAAAGTCCAAAGTTAAATATAGGCCTTTGCACCCTGACATTTAAGAAACAACCCTTGGCCACAAAGAAAGTCACATACAATCACTGCTACTGCTTTCTACCACCTGGGTTTGAGGCTGTTGTGTTGAACCTCAAATCCAGAAGATGAATATCACCAATCTTGGCCAGTCAGTTCTGTTAATACCTTCCTGGTCCACTACTCATCCACAGCCAGGTCATGAATGAGCATAGAAGGATGATGATATAAATATCAGGCAAGCAGCACACCTTCTTCCCTCAACTTTATAGACATCATTTCTTTCATGGAACATAACACATATTGCCACCTAGAAGCCAATTAAAGTGATAGCCCCCTTTGCCATTACCTTCTCTTTATAACTTGACAGTGATTTATTCCCTAACCCTTCTGAACCCAGAACACGTCATTTCATGAGTAACTTGCCAGTATTATTTACTTTCCTTGAGTATTTTCCCGACCTCTGCTCTTTGCAACTCCTGCTTAATTGGTATTTCTTTGCCCTGTCTTGGAATCAGAGGTCACGTGGATCTCAGGTGTCTCTTCAGAACCAGATCTTCCAAAGAGGTCTCTGGACAAATGGCAGCTTTTGCATAACATGCTTAACCCCAATAAATCAGTATTAATGCTGATAAAATAGCAGCATTCACACAAGATGCTCAAACAGGTGAAATTATTTGGGGTTAACTAATGTATTTGCAAAGATAGAATATGGGTTAATCCAGTAAACGGGTTAAGCCCATGTTGTGTATATGTAGTTACAGCTATCTAAAAGCTGCATCCAGCTTCCTACCAGTGCTTGAACTGCAGGCTGAGGGCAAGATTAAGAAAAGAGTCCTAGAGTAAAAAGTAGGAACCAGAGCTGCTGAAGGAAAATGGCTGTTGGCACTTGTTTACTAAGCTTGAACATTAATAGTGCTACGGACTTTCATTTTTGGACTTCCCTCTTTGTGTGAACAGAGATCTTGCATGTCCCCAAGAGAGGACAGGAATTGGCCAACCAAGATGGCAGTCTGCATCCCAAACTAGGCCTGGGTTCTTTCATTGGAAGCTGTTTGTCCCTCTGCTAAGAACTGTGGGAGAAGTTTCAATGAGTTATACAAAATCCATTTGAAAAGGTAACAGACTGAAGTTATTGCTAGTGGCTTTGGAAGACAAAGCATTTCCTGTGATGAGCAGAGGCAGGCACTCTTCTGGGCTGAGGATGTTTGTTAAAAAACAAACTTTTTTAAGATGTTCAAAATGAAAGCAAACATAAAGGACAACAAACTTTCATATGAGCTTGATCCTCTCCCCAGTCTGCTCCCCAGGGAAGGCCTTGGGCCCCTGGGAAACAAATCAAACATCCTCCATGAAAGTGCCTCCTTGAAGGGGGTGCATTTGACTATTTCCTTTTGAAACCATTTAAAGGGATAGCTGTCACCACATTTGATGGCAGTAAAATCCATCATTTGAGCATAAGATTGTGAAAACAAGTTTGATCAGTCTTGAATACTGTTTCAAGTACATTATACTGCTCACTTGAGGATTAAACTATAAACTGGCCAGCTTCACTCAGCAAAAATTGATACTGTTAAGTTTGTGAAGAAGTTTTTGAGCATTTAGCGCCAGCCTAGGAATTATCAACAAGTCATGGGATGCAGTTGACACGTTATACCTCAACTTGAAGAAAATATTCAGTAAGTCCTTCTATGACGGGCTAGCCAAGAAGGTGACAAAATATGGGCTGGGCTTCACTAGTATTAGATGGATACAGAACTGATTGACCAACTGTACCCAACAATTACACTCTATGTCGATAGCTCTATGTCAAGCTGGAAGGGAATATTGAAGCTTCAGAAGGCTCTATTCCAGATCCTGAATTGTACCCCAGTGCTATAAATGACTTGAATGAGAGTTAGAAAATGTGATTATCAAATGTGCAGATGAGCAAGGATGGTGAGGATAAAAATACTTTGGAAGACAATATCAAGATTTAAGAGGCAAAAGCCAACAAGATGAATTTCAACAGAGGCAAAACAAAGTCCTGTATTAGGATAAAAAAAATCCTATGAGATGGGATGCAGGGAGAGCCAATTTAGACATATTAGAAAGATCTAGGTTTCTTGTGGCTCACAAACTGAACGTGAGCCAACTGCATGCAGCTGTAATTGTCGGCTGCATCGAACAAAAGTATAGTATCAAGAAAATTCACAATTCTTCTTTCCTGACTTCGTCAGACTACACCTGAAATATTTCTAATCAGTGTGTGTTTTGTGTGTGTGTTTATGCATGCATGCGCACACCTTCAAGTTTTGGACTCCTGGCAGCTGTCTGGTTTTTATCCTCACAGTTTTCTTAGCAAAGATTTTCGGAAGTGACTTGCCCTCACCTGCTCCTTCCCAGGGCTGAGAGAGAGGAACAGACCCAGGGTCACCCAGCTGGCTGTGTGCCTCAGGCAGGATGAAAACTTGGTCTCCCAGTTTCTAGCCTGAGGCCTTAACCACAACACACGCTATAAAAGTGCTGTACTTTTAGCAAATACAATGATAACTGGGGAGGAGAGACACCAAGACGATAAAGGCCAAGGAAGGAAGAAAAGCTTGCGAGGAACAGTTACAGTAAAAATGTTTATCCCAAAGAAGAGAAAAGAAGACTGCTTGGAGACAGTGTAGTTGCCCTTAGATATCTGAAGAACTATCATGTGGAAGATTATAGTCACTGTGAGAGAAAAAAAGTTTAATAACAAGGTAGTATGGTTGGACATAAGGAAAACATGGCTAATCATAACAGCTTTACAAAAATGATAAACTCTCTTTGGAGATGAAGGGTCTTCACTGTTTAAACAGAGGGCAGAGAGCATCTGTCAGGGATGCTTTGGTAGTATTGCTGCATTGGGCAGAAGGTTGGATTCTGTGGAAATAATATTAATGGTTTCCAAGCAGGCCATTCCTACCAAGGCTTCTGTTTTGCCTATGCATTCTGAAGACCCCGTCACTCAAGAAGTCTGTGCTCCACATTCATTGTTCCAGGCACACTGCCAGCAGTATCCACAAGAGGATCTTGGAATCCTTCTGGACCACATTTTTCGATGCTACTCCAGTTTTGCATGACTGCCCACTTCCCCTTAAAGACAGGAGCATAATTCACCAGGCTTGAGAAGCTCAATGGATTCTTGTGGTTCCAAAGCTTTCTGGGCCACTAACTAGTAGAGGCAGCTGCTGGCATCCTAGGTTTCTTACTGCCTTCTCAGAACTGTGATTTGTTTGCATATTCTCATTTTTACTGTCTACACCCTTACTTTCCTCCTGTACCTTAACTGAGTTGACTTCTGCCATGTTGAAGCAGTGATATTGCTAACAGGGACTGGCCAATACAATTATGGTAGCATGTAGGGAGCCAGGTTGTCTTTGGAACTATTTCTGGGCCTAGTTCCAAGTTCTGTTGACTCTGGAGTCACTACTTGGTTTGAATCCAGTTTATCTTAGCTGAAGTTCAATTTTGTGAACTGCATACATATTCCTGCAAAAGATCTGAATCAAATTTAATAAAGTGTCAAAGAAATAGATGTTGCCATGAACTGGCATGAGATTATGTGTTTCTTCCTTCCAAACAGTAAACAAGAAAAAATCCTCCAATTGTTGCCTACTTCATCAATAACCTCCATTTTCTCTCCACAAGTTTCCAATAGCTCCAAAAGCTCCTCCACATCTGCCGGACCAGCAGTCTACATGGACATGGCTTACATCCCCAACCATTGTAGTGGGAAAAATACAGACCAGGAGTTCTTCAGGAGAGTCAGAGCTTCCTACTATGTGGTCAGTGGAAATGATCCCAGTAGTGGGGAGCCCAGTCGTGCTGTCCTGGATGCCTTGTTGGAGGGAAAAGCCCAGTGGGGGGAGAATCTGCAGGTAGGTGTCCGGCTGGCCTCCATTGCTTCAGGAGTGGTGATTTGTGGGACTTGTAATAAGACCTGTTTCTGTAGAAAGTAGAAATGAAGGATGGTGGCATGTCTCTCATCCCCTCAGGGAACAACTCCATGCCCAAATATCCTCTTCTAGGACAGAAGCATCACTTTAAGAGGAAACTTGCACTCTCATTCACCATCTAGCTCCTGTCCTGGAGCAAAGGAGTGACCAGGGGTGGCACATAGTTTACTCCATTAGAAAGTCATCTGGCCTCCAGTGCCAGTTTCCTTCTGACAGCCCAGCTCAGGATGAAGAGGCAGGGTCAATCATGGCTTCTCCCATTCCACATTCCCCTCTCTCCCCAGCCCTATGTCTGCACCAACCTGGTAGCCTGAAACTCCTTTGGAATAACCATCCCCTACCGCTCAGAAAAGGGCTCAGCTAGAGGCAGAGTCTACATTTTCTCTAGCCCAGTTGTCACGGGACTGCCCAGAATTTCAGTGCAGTCCACAGCCTTTTTACATGGAGGTTCAATCTCTTTTTTCCTCAGGTGACTCTGATCCCAACGCATGACACAGAAGTGACACGGGAATGGTACCAGCAGACACACGAGAAACAGCAGGAGCTGAGAATCATGGTTTTGGCCAGCAGCAGCACTGTAGTGATGCAGGATGAGTCCTTCCCTGCATGCAAGATTGAGTTCTGAGGTCTGAGCTTTCCCTCTTCTCCTTCACCTCCCATGCAGCCCTTGGAATATCCATCTGCTGGCCCACCTGCTGCTTGATTTGTTTGCCTTTCCTGCATATCAGTGGAACTCATCAGGAGCATATTCCATCTCTGTGTAGTTCTTGCTTCCAGAACACCCAAGACCTGCCCCACGTACCTGAATAGGTGCGCAGAATGGCACCACCTGCCTGAGGTGCTTTGCTCTCTCTGGAATTGTGCCAAGGAATTTGGCTCCCTTGATTTGGTTTGTCTGCACTTTCCTTGGCTTTTCCCTCTCACCCCATGGCTGAGTTCTCTCCTGATGGATTAGTTCTGAAGAATGTGGATCTGGTGGGGAGCCTTTGGAAGTAACATTAGAGACTATGCTTGAAGAGGACTGAGATAGGATGGAGAAGGCAAGCCTCAACCTTTCTGGAGCAGAGCAAGCAAGGAGATGGCCAGAACTGGGGCCACTGACTGCTGCTACTTTCTGGAGAAGCTTTAGAAAATAGAACAGCTCAGGAGACCTCAGCTTTTCAGCTATAAAGTAGCAGATGCTGCTTCTTTGGCATTGCTAGACCTTTCAGAGAGATGGCACAACCCCTACCTTCCCCTTTGCCCACAAGAGCAGTTCCTGTGGCAATCACATGCCCAGACTGCATCTTTGCTCTTATTCAAGGGCCAGATGCGGGGATGTCCCATGTGACTCTCCCTTCAGCTCTCTTTATCTCAAAGGCCCAACTGATTGCAAAACCTTTTATCTTTTCTGTGACAAGGATGGTCTGGATCAGTACTTCAATGACAAGCTATTTGTGCCCTGAACAGGAGGGGGGTTGAGATGGAACACATTGAAGTGACCCTGAATAGGTTTCAAGAAAGCATTCCTGGTCTTTTGCAAGAGTAGATCAGCTAGGAAGGACAAGAAGATACCAGGCAGCATTAAAAGGAGAAGATGGATGAGGAGAAATAGAGTAACTTTTTCCCCGTTTTTGTTTAATTTGTTGTTTTAATGTAGTGTACTTTTTCTTGTACAGGTAGAACTGTTTTGCATTTGTGTTTTAAAACATTTTGACTTGGCATTTCCTTGTAGGCTCCTAATGTCCAGGTCACAGGGTACTCACATTTCTAAATGCTGCAAACTGAAAGAGGATGAAGCATCCCTCAGGCCCCACCCCCTTATAACACCCACCTCAGTCCTCCATACTCTAGGGGCACAGACTGGTTGATGGTATCTGGTCCTAGGATGAAGAAAAATGCATGTCTACTTTGTGATTCTTGTGGCTTGAATTGCTGCTGATGTTTAGCTGGCAGACCAAGTATACATTGTTAGACAAGTGACTATACTAACTCACTTATGAATGTGTCTTAGAAGCTGAAGCAAACGGGGAGGCCACGAACTGCTCCTTCCTCTTAGGGGATACAAGGACTTCTGACCCATCTCTGAGCTCCGCCTCCTGCTGCTGCTCTTCCCACTGCCCTGAGAGTCATTCCAAGTATTTTGTAGTTTTAAAGCAAGCTTCAGCAGTTTTCCCCTTCACATTTTATGGCAAGATTTGTAAACATTATTGCTCATAATATCATTAGCCATGAAACCCAATTTGGCCTTTGGCAACCCAAGGAGAAAAATTCTGCTTCTGCATGTGGCAACTAGTACCGAGTACTCCTGTTCCTATGACTTATTTGGCACTGTTGCAAAGAAACGGAAGTGACTTTGTTGCTGAGTGTGAACTAAGTGTAGACTAAAGAGCACAGTTCTCCTCTGCCCATTTGGTTCCATATTCAATATATTTCCTCTCCAATGTCTCAACCACCTCCATTTCTGTGTGCAGTACATTGTAATGCTAATAATTACAAAGGAATGGGTCTGTGCTAACTAATAAAACCACATTAACCACGTGACCTGTGTGAGACTTCCTCCAATACTGTTGACTGCAAGACCAAGAGAGCCATTTGGACCCTGACCGCCACTGCTCCTGGACCTCACAACACACGGCTCCCCTTCACTCCTGGCAATGGGAATGGCTGGAAAGCGGCCCTGGGACCTCCTCTCAACCCAGCTATCAGCCGGACTTGCACAGTGCATGAACTCTACCATAGAGTTAGGAAAATAAAGTGATTATCCCAAATGTACTGTGTGCACAGTACAGCTGAGCTCTTTACTTTGTCCATGTGATATGCTATGGCAATGGCTGGGTTTCCATACAAGAGGGGGTACATGCAGGCCCAAGATGCAGCCAAGGCTGTCCACAAAGCTATGGGGGACAGAGAGCCACACAGAAGGGACAGCTATACTGAGGGTCCTTCTCTTTGGGGCTGTGAGTCTCCCTAGAAGGAGGGGCAGGGGGATTTGCCAAGCACATACCCAGCTTTTGGTGGGAGGGCATCTCTAGCTTTCTCTTGGCCTTGCAATAACAGCCGTTGCTCTTGGTTTCCCTTTGGTCCAGCTGTTGGCAATGCTCTAGCTGGTGAGTCTTCTCAGAGATGCTCAGATCTCTCTCCAACCACCTGGTTATTCTGAGGAACTTGGAGTTGGCTGGAGGAGGAGCACCAGGTCAAAGAGAAATTGCCAGCTCTTTTATCAGCAGAGATTCCTATAGACTTTGGAGTTGAGAAGCGGAAACTGGAGAGATCCAATTTGTAAGCAAGTCTGGGGAGAAGGAGGTGGAGTTCAGCAGAGAAAGCCAAACTACAGGCAGCAAGCTCAGATCCCAGTGCCAAGGATAGAATCAAGCTGGGCAGAGTCTCCTGTGGTCTCTGCTTGCTAACCAAGCATGCTCATTGGGGCTGCCCCCTAAGCAACCCCCCTGATGGGAGCTGGGCAGCCTTGAGGTGACAGGTGGAGCTTTCACACTGTTTTGCCATAACAGGATGAAAAGGGCATTTCTGACAGCAGAAACTGACTGTTCTTGGGGGGAAGAGTTTGCAGCTTTATTTTGTTATTTTCATCACTCTCACATTGCCAATTCCATCAATTGAGAGATTGGAAAAGGAAATTACAAAACATCCAAGGTGAAACAGGCTTCCTTTTCCTGGAAGACTAATTTATTATCTTTGGGGCATTTATGAAGGATGTGGAAAAGCTGCTTGACGGCCAGTCCATAGGCAACTTCTGGATCAGTTCAAGACCCTGTGAGCCTTGTGAGCATCCTCCGAACAACTCCTAAACATCAGTGTGGACTTGTTCTCTTGCAATGGAGGAAGCAGAAATTTGGGGCACATCTGGAACTGTCAGTCTGGTGGGGATTCTCACAAGGGTGTCTGGTCAGTTTCCAGGCTGAGCCATAGCTCAGCTTTCTACTGCCCGTTTCCTGGGATTGTTGTGAACAAGTCTGAGCAAAGCATGAAGCAGCAGGCATCAACCATATCTTCCTTCCTTTGGTAGGAAATTTTTAGAGATCAGAAGGCCTCTTGGCAAGCCCCAGGCCATGTCTTGCTCCCTAAACACACACACACACACACACAGACTGACCAGCTTTCTTTAGGACAAAGTGCTTCTGGCCCCTTGTGAAGGGCACTTTCTCCATGTCACCCCTCTAGTTCCCCAGAGGAAAGAGACTCTTGCCTAAGGAGGCACTTCTTGTCAGTCCAGGCAGGAAATAAAGGTGCAACCAGGTGTTGGGTGTGTTTTACTACAGATTGAATATATAGTACAAGGATTTAGGAAGAGTGTCACAATTCATGAGGAGAGCACAAAAAACAAATCTTAACCACAGATACTTTGGACGTGACATCTGGACCCTCCCCCACCATTAATAGAAATAATATATTATAATTTGTGCTTGGTAAACCCCATTGGCAACTCACTCATGTATTCTAAGAAAAGCTGATTCTCCTGATGATTGCAGTCAGGCTGGAATTGGGGAGATGGGGAAGCAGTCCACTTTCTATCCTACTACAGACCCATCGGAAGCTTTCTTGTTGGCTGTTTTTCATGGGAAACTTGGGAGTGTACAATCCATCTGGGCTGAAGCTCTCTCAACTCCAGCTGGGGTAGCATGGACCTTGGTCATGATGTAACCTAAATGGCTCCACAAGGGAGCCTTTGCTGCTCTGAGGCTTTTGCTGGTTGAATGGCAGCCTCTCCAGCTTCCACTGAGGAGCAGAAGGCACCCTACCCCATCTCCCCAACCAAGGTCCCCAGGCCCCTTCCTAGAGGGCCTTCTGGGCAAAAACCCCTACATTTCCTCTCTGCTTGGCCCATCTGGCTCTGGGTCCTGGCCCTTCAGTCCCCATGGCCCCCCTCTCCCTTCTCCTGCTGCTTCTCTTTCTTGGCCAGGGCCTCCTCCCATCGGTTCTGCTCCAACCCTGCCATCTCTTCCTCACTTACTGCCAGGAGCTCCCCCCAAGAGACAAAGCCCTGCAGGCTTCCTTCTTCCATGCTGAGTGGTTCCTTCCCAGGGAGTTGGTCGGTGGTCGGGTCCTTCTGGAAGCAGCTAGCCAAAGGGGATAAGGATTCTGTGAGGCCTTTCCCAGAGGCCATCCTGGACAGGCTGCTGGCCTCTGCAAGACAAACATAAGAAAGACAGTCACAAGCAATCGGGCAGATCCTGGTGAAGCAGCCAGTGCCCAGGATCCCAGTTCAGCAGTCTCCATGCAGCACTTTCAGCCAGAAGGGATCCAGGTATTCCTGAGACGCATTGCAAGGAAGGTCCACTGCCCTTTGGCATTAGCAGCCTTGCTTCCTACTGCTATACTGGCTGCTCCAGGTGCTCACAGCTACAAAAAAGCCCCTTACTAGAATCTGGCAATGTTGCCAACCCAAAGTTCCACTGTCAAGTCTTCATTCAAAGTTCCACTGTCAAGTCTGCATTTCCAACCACTCCAAGCCTTCCTTTTCCACCCTCCAGTAGAGAGCAATAACCACCCCCTTCCCAGGTGGCACAATCGACTGGGTGTTGCAAGTCACAAACCGCAATTGCATGATCACAGGATGCTGCAACCAGTCATAAATGCAAGCTGGTTGTCAAGCACCCAAATTGTGTTCATGTAATGAGGTGTGTGTGTGTGATGGTTATTAAGTCTGAATTTAGGGCATAACTGTCTTTTTTAAACTCTGTTGTTAATTTGAACTGTGGTTAAGCGAGCAGTCATAAATCAAGGACTATCTGTAAAAATACTTCTTTCTCCTTCATTAACTCATTCATGCATTGAATGATTGTTTATTACAAATTGTGGGATTTCATTGTTTATATAAGAGATAAGCATCCTGGCAACAGCTTATATCAAAAATTACATTAACATTAAAATGTGCCTGCACTATGTAGATGCTTGAAATTTCAATCAATAAATATTAATGCCAATTTTGTTATTACTTTTTCCTGAACGTTAATTTGCCCATGTCTCAAGGTAATTGTCTGAAACCAACTTGCAGCATGTTTATTTTCTTTAAACAATAGTGTTTAAAGAAAAAAAATACCCTACTCAGTGCAATTCAAACACATCTAAGACAAAACATATCTAAGACCTTCTAGAAACCAAGGGAAAAAGAAAGAAAATGTCATGCCTCTATGCATTATTTTTACATTAGTACTAGTAGTAGTAGTAGTATTCTTTAACAACAAAAGCACTTTCTCGGCCAGTGAAGCATTCTTGAAGTAAGCAACCAGGTGTTGGCACTTCAGTGGGCCACTCTCATGGAGCAAAATTCCTCTAAAACGCAACTGAAGGAGGTGATGGTTGTTCTTGCAACCAAAGAGCCCCATTTCAGCCTTAGCCAGATCATCTCTGGATCCCCAAACCAAGTCTGAGAAGGAAAATCTGAAAAAGGACCATCTCTGCTCCTTTGTAAGAAGCAGCAGGGAGCCAAGTCCAGAAGCCTCACCTGGTTCTCTTCTGTTCACTCAATTTTTGTGGCTGCCCAACTCACAACTCTGCCTGGCTAAAATCAGATTGAAAACCATACAAAAGAAACCCCTGACAGAGCCAAGGCCAGCCCAACATCTCCAATTATTTCACATGGGCACAACCAACCACCCTGATCCGGTTGCCCTGTTTGGGCTGGGAAAAGAAGGTATAGCTCCTGTGGCCTCTGGAGGTCTTTGTCCTCCTCATGTGGTGGTGGTATAAAACATCCTCCACACCACCATGGCAACAGCTATTTTGGAAGGTTTCCTGTTTCTGTGTATTCCTTGTTGGAAGCTCAGGGCTGCTGGGACCTCCACACCATAGGTCCTTTCAGGGAAAGGCTTAGGTGAATAGATCCAGCCAATGTTGCTTGCACAGATTCTGTTGCTTGGCTTGCATACCTTGGGTGTCCCCCAGATGGGATGGTAAGGAGTATATAGATATGAATCAGGGCTACTCCCTGAGTGGTAGTTTGTGAGTCTGATCTAGAGGAACACACAGTGGAGTGTACACAGCTCTTCTCATGCTTCTTGGTGCTGTAATTTTAGTTGAGCACCACCACCAATACTGCTCAGCCATGAAGATCAGCAAGACACTAGATTATGTAGCATGCCCTGTGACCGATCTGTGTCTTGCAATCAATACCTGGAAGAGAGGCTGCTGAGACAAGCCAATTCTTCCAATTTACCCTTGCAAGACGTGAGATAACAAACCTCCTGCTCTAACCCCAGTCAAATAGTTACTTCCCTCTTGTGTTGTAGCAGGGGTCCAGGACCTGCTGGCACTTAATCCTCATTAACTGCTATCTAACCTTCCTTTGCTGATGCCCAAACTGAGCAGCTCCAGGGACGGAGGAGGAAAGAGAAATTGCAGGACTCTAAAACTTGCCCAACAAAAGCAACCCTCTGGTGAGTTGAATTCCAGAGACCGCCTTTGCCATTTGGGCTCCCCTAGCAGATTAAGGGGCCCTCTGGGACTGTAAGTAATTAATGGAGACCATTTAAATAAACATAATACTGTTTGTTTTGTCCTGGCATCCCTTTTAATGTCCTCATACTTCTGTATCCATGTACCACGTACAAGAATTTCAGAAAACATAAATTAAAAGTCTTTTTAATTTTTTTACTTTTTTTTCAATACCTACAAGCTGTTTTTGAAGTATCCAATGGCTTGATTCAAAGAGAAACCAAGCCAGCTACATTTGCCACTTCTCAGCTGCTTTGGTTCAGAAACCCCAAAGCTGAAATCCAGGCCCCAGCCCAGAGCCTCCCGCCATCCCCAGAGGTACCTGTACCAGGCCTGGCCTGGGAGTCAGGGCAGCTCCCGGACAGAGCAGTCAGGAAGTCGCTGACCTGGCGAAGGGAGAGGCAGTTGTGTAGCGTCTCCAAGGGGTAGATGCTGGGCACCATGGAGCAGCCCTCAAACCCTGCAGGCCAAAGAAAGCAGTGTTAATGTCAAGGAGCCTCACCCACCCTACCTGCTGCCACTCTGGTCACCCTAGATGACAGCAGTAGCAGCTCCAAGCCTTTCTGAGCTCTCCAGTGGAAGATGTGGAGCAGGTATCCCCACAGCAAGGACCAAAGCAAAACAGAATTGACAGCTTCCCCTTCACACATGTGGCTCATTTCCTCATCCTTTGAGAAAGACTGTCCTGAGGCACCTCATTTAGGAGGACTGCCCAGGACCAGAATGCAGCAACTGGAGACACGGCTGCAGCCATGAAGCTTCTGGGCCAGAAACTCTTGGATGAAGCTCAGAAAAGCTCCTTACGGGCAGGTAACCTCAGGACTTGCCAGATGTGCCATACTGTGAAAGAAACCCTCAGATCAGGAGGGTCCAGATGACATTGTTTAACATCTGTGGTATTTCTATTGCTTCACATCAATTTTTTTCCTGTTTTTCCCCACAAAATTTTTTTAAGGAGGTTAATACTGGAAGAGGTAATACTTGGAGGGAATCAATACACAGAACTAATAATGTGAGAAACTACCTTAGGGAAGATGGATAAAGTTTTAGGGTTGCCTCATTTATCATCATTTCATGTAAATAATTTTTCATGAAAAATGACTGAAGGTATTTTTAAGGTGTCTTTATCTCTAAGAATAAGAGCCTTAAAACAAGAATTCTTAAATATGAATTTAAAATATGAGTGAATTCACAGCCAGCAGGAGACCCTCCTACTGGGTAAAAGGGAAAAGGACTTTCACCAGCTCAGGTAGGGTCTCTCCTTCCTTCTAGTTTGGGTGGGAATTTCTGAAACAAGATGGTTGCACAAGAAGGCTTTGGTGCTCCTTAACTGGGGCACAGGACCCTTCTTCAGATCAAAAGCACAAACACACAAAAAGCCATTTGCTACTTATACAAACAGGAAAACAGACCACAAGCCTACCAATTTTGTGAGGGGCGGGAAGTTGAATGAGAAAAGTGCATATGGGGGAAAATATAGCTCAGTGTCTGCTTCCTAAAAAATAAAATAAAAACTATTTAAGGGAAGGAAATTTCTACTTGTCTTACATCTGCCAAAATACCCAAAAAAGCAGCACTTATCTTTAGGGTTAGAGTTATGTGGATCCTTTCACTAAGGAACCTAACCTGGGCATGTATAGGGATTATTGTGGTGGCCTTTCAGGTGCTTCTGAAGTATAGCTTCTATCATGGGCACAACAAAACAATCTTCCATGTTAAAAAAAATCTACTCAGGGCTCATTGGAGTTTCTTCAAACTGCTCCTGAAGTCCCCCCACCCCAGGACTGCAGACTCAGCTGAACAGAATAAAAGTTGATCCATATGGCATAGCCAGTAGCTGTGAAAGCCACCCAGAGTCACTCAAAGTGAGATGGGCGATGGATAAATTTAATGAATAAAGGAAACTTGCTGTTCTTGCAACTGTTGTCCCCAAACGGGTCGTTAGCTTGGTGTCGAAGCCAATACTGACGCCAGGCATGAGGTGTGGATTTTAATAGTGTTTATTTTGGTACCAAAACAAAACACACTCTCAGCATTCAATGGAGCTGAAGAGCCCCGATC
>JANHZU010006174.1:53112-63300 GCA_032468055.1 Acrochordus granulatus | reverse complement strand
ACACTGCATGTAATTTGAATGCACAACAATCATCATGTCTGCAGCAGTGATATAAAATAGGTGGATTATCACACACAAGAATGAGATCAGGATTTCTGAGGTTTAGGGGAACATTTTTGGGAATAGGAATTTTTTTTAAAGAACAGTGTTAGAAATTGTTTCAACATATAAAATCAGTTTCTGTGACAAACTGATACCTTTGGTACAGTTGGAGGAATCCTGGGGTTGCAAAAAATAGCAGGGCACAAGCCATCTTACCATTTTGATGAATTGTTCTTCTGCTTCTCTACGGTTTTGGTCTGCAAGGTCTTCATATTGTGATCTCATGTCATTCAGTAGCTTAGTCAAGTCTATTCCTGGAGCAGCATTCATTTCCACTGTGACATCCCCTGTAGAACTACTCCTCAGTAAAGTCATTTCCTGAATATGAAAATTGGAAGCAGGTTACTTAAACTTATACAGTTCAGAACCAGTGAAGTATACTGTAATTATGGTGCCTTTTTGAAATCTACTTGAGAGATAGAAATGAAGTCATTGTAAAACAGTGCCTTCTGCTAAAATTAATAGAAAGAGCCATTGTACTCTTGCTCATCCCTCTGTTGACTTATATCTATTGTAGGTGTAGGTGAAATCCACAGATTTTTATTAAGTGGAGAACAAAAACAGACAAGGCTCTTTCTGAATAAGCACTACCAGAATAAACCAACTCAACTGGATTTTGCAATTATGTAGATAATTTTATGGTGAATCTTTTCATGTCTCTCTAAGTGAAGGACAGCATTTCTAGATGTTGATAAAGTCTTAATATGTTTGTTGGAAGGGTCCCCAGGACAAAAATATGGAAAATGATTGTACCTCTTTAAAGCATACCTTAGGGCTATGAAACAGCTGAAACAGCTGCTCAAAGCCCCTGGAAGACTGAATCCATCAGGCATTTGGTTATTAGGTTAGTGTGTGGTGTTCTAAAAATGGAGTGTGCATTCAGGGTTATTTATATTTGTTCTGGAGTAGGAATTTTTCCTGTTATTTCATTTTAATGCTGGCATGGGGTACTTCCTTTTATTCAGATTATTAATTCAGGATCCATGTATACTCAAATATACTGGAAAGAGAAATCAATGAAAAAGTAAAAAGAATTAACTTTGACTGGGCACATTGAGCAAAGATGTTAAAACATTAGGTTGTTCAGCAGTGCACCCCAGCCTTATCCTTCCAAGCAAAAATTGGAATGAAATGTTAAATTTCAATATGTGGGGATTCGTCCAGGTGCTTTAACTCAGCATTTGTCAGATTTTGATGATGGCTGAGCCTGGCCTCTGGGAATGGCCTAGCTCTATCTAGAAGTATAAGGTAATGATACTTGGAGGAATTTACAATCCAAGTTACAAAGCCCATCCCTGATCTCTCTTGCATAATAATTTTGTATCTTATAAGCAATAGATGGAAGTATATTGATAATTAAATTATTGCAAAATTAACCTCTTTAATTTTGGTAAAGTATTATCTGCTGATAATTTGTCTGGCTTCTTTGATATGGATTGTTTTCTATTTAGGTGGGCTTTTTCATAATATAACAAATATGATTAAAGACTGAAGAAAAATGAAAGAACTGTGTTCTTTTCATTGATGCTACTAAATATAATAATTTCTGATTGTTAAACCAGTAAACTGATGAATGATAAAAAGTGATGTAATACTAATATTCTATGTTAATACTCTTTGTTGAGGATTTAGGTTAGCCAGTCACATTAAATAGAGATATGTTTGAGAATGACTGACTGAAAATTACCTGCTGTGGTTATCAGTTAAATGTCATTGATAAATGAGAATTCAAACTGGAGTCTTCCCATGTCCCAAGTGAACATTTTAAGGACACTGGTGTCCTGGTGTCCTACTTCAAACATCCTGCTAAATTGTAAGTTATCTGTGTTGTTTCCAATGAGGGATTCTCCGGATGTCCTAGAATTCCCAACCAGTACTGGTAAGAGTTTGAGACTGTAGTCTCATATCTGGTGGGTCACAACTATTGGAAAAGGTTTAGTATGTTGATAAAGAAACTCAACAAAATTGAGATTCCCTTTTTTTGTTGCATTTGATATCTATGCAGTCAATTCTGTGGATTAGGGTAGAAATCAGAAAATTCTTTACCTCCTCATGATTTTTTTTAAGATATGCTAGCTCCTCTGTGAGGCTTTCAAGTTGTGCTTCTAGGTCAGAGCGATTCATGGTGAGATCATCAAGTACTCTGCGCAGACCATTGATGTCTCCTTCAACACTTTGGCGAAGGAAGAGCTCATTTTCAAATCTGGAGGAAATACATGAAAAAAAGCAAATAGCTTAGTTTAGCAATGAAAAGACAAAATCAGAACTGGAAAGCATTTTGCAAATTGAAAATATTGACTTGGAATTTAAGTTAATTTAAGGAAGTTCACAGAAGGAGAATTTTCATCTTACTTCCTAGTATAACCTATTGGTACCTCTGAAAAAAGTCACCATTATTAATTGGAAGCTGCTGAAAGAAAAAAAAAGATGAATGGAGGGGAAAATTTTTCTTTATGAATATCTATAAATTGGCTTATTTTAGAACCCAAGCTCAGTTTTGAGTTATATCTCCCTCTGCCCATCTGAAAAGTTCAAAAGAGCCTCAGTTTTCAAAATAGTAAAATGTTTAATCAGAAAATGATATCCTAATAATACTGTTCTTTAGGCAAAATGTAATTTTATACACATACAAAATATATCTTCAGGTTTCTGAGAACAAAAATACTTGCAGAAATAAAAAAATCTCCTCTACAAACATCCCAATCAGTATAATGCATAAGAATGTATTGGTGATACAGAGGTGAAATAAAAAAAAAGATGGAGAATGAAATGCAGCATATTCAAGAGGTTATGTCTGACTGATAATATTTCTAATAT
Source organism: Acrochordus granulatus (assembly GCA_032468055.1). Taxonomy (NCBI): domain Eukaryota; kingdom Metazoa; phylum Chordata; class Lepidosauria; order Squamata; family Acrochordidae; genus Acrochordus; species Acrochordus granulatus. Next base: position 60,381 of record JANHZU010006174.1, on the reverse strand, counting down.
AGAAATATTATCTTGCAACATAATAGTTCCACAATTTCTGTCCCAATATTTAGTACTTTAGAAGTAGAATAAGCTGCTTACAACTGAAAAACGTCCTTTCCAAATAAAGTTGAATGATCATCAGGAAAGGACAACATGCTTTTCAAGAGACTGGATTGTATGACTTGTTAGAATTTGTTATTCTTCAAGTTATTACAGAACATATAGTACAGAGGCAGTGTAGAGGTTGATAAAATTTGAGAAATAAGACTTGTTAATCATCTTTGCACCGAATCTGTTCTAAAAGAATAGCTGTGCTAATACAGTTAATACAATGGTGATAAGAGAGTCCAATACTAGAAATGATACTATGGCCTTACATTCCTTCTTTTATATCATACACAGTTATATTTATCTTTGTACATGGCTGAAAATTGCCAGTTTTGCAGAACTTGATGGCTACTAATTAAAAACAAATATGGCACCATACTTTAACTGATTTGAAAAAAGTTCTACTAAATCAAGACTAATTAATTTCAGTGATTCTAATTTTAACTTAAATTTAAATCTAATTTGTAATTCAGAAGAAAATTAAAGTGGGGGAGGGAGCTTTAAATTTTACAGTAAAGGACCCCAGTATTTCTGGAAAGTGGAAGAAGATGCAAAGAACTACATTTTTTCAGTAGCTTCAGAACTGAAAAAAATGTATTCAACTTACTTCATTCGGAAATCATCAGCAGCAAGTCTAGCATTGTCAATTTGTAAAACTACATTGGCATTCTCAATGGTCACATTCACAATCTGAAAAGAATAACATTTATTAGCTCATTGCCACTTACAAACCAAGAGTAAATGCATATGCTAATAGTAGAAATACTGCTTATTTGTAAAAAATAACTATTGAGATATTGCTAATAAAGAAAACATTTTGAAGAGCAGTTTTTTAATTTGTTCAAGATATAAAAAATCCCTTCACCAGGTTTATGAACAATCCAATGAGTATAGAATTACATCTTATTTTTCTCCAAATTATTGTATTCAATATATTGTTTAAAAACTTTTCCTACTTCGAATATTTAGGTAACTAAGTTTATTTTTAAGCCAGATTTTATATGTACATTTATGAAAACATGATTTATTTTGGTTTATTCTAACCTAATTGATCAACCTAATCTGGTTAAAGCAGAATTATATGAATCTGAGATAGTATAGTTCAATTAATTAAATGGTTCCATTGAAATAAAATGGTTCCATTGAAATTAAATTCAGTTCCCATTGAACTGAAATTCTGCCACACTACTATTTATATTAACTATTTTTGTACATTTTTATTAGACACATTAAACACTTGATAGAAAGAAAGCTGACATAGGAGCCATTCATTGCAGTATAGGCAAAAATAATCTTTTAACTTATTTTGTATTATAGAAATTAGAGAAAATGTTAGTTGCACAAAAGCGCTGTGCATGGAATAGTAAAACCTTAGAGAATGTTTGTTTTCTTACCTGGTTGCGGAGTTCATCAATTATTTGATGATACTTGCTGTAATCACGAGTCACTCCAGGTGCTCCAGGTCCATTTTTTTCATACCAGTAGCGAATTTTACGCTCAAGCTCAGTATTGGCCTCCTCCAGGGAGCGCACCTTTTCCAGGTAATTTGCCAGACGGCTGTTTAAATTCTGCATGGTCTCCTTTTCAGCACCAGCCAGAAAGACGCTATCACCAGCTCCATAGCCCCCACTCATGGACACAGAGTTGCTGGAGCGATAGGCTGCTCCATAACCACCACCTGCCAGAGAGGCACTGCCAAAGCCAACACCACCACCATATCCAGATCCACCAAAACCACTGCACATAGCCCCTCCATAGCTACTGCCTAATCCTGTCATAGAACCTCCACCAAAGCCATACAGGCTGCCTCCACCAATGCCTGACGTCTTAGCACCTCCTTCATAGCAAGAAATTTTCCTAGATGTGGTAGAAATTTGAAGGGACATTGCAGACCAGTGATTGGAACTGCTGAAACAGAGCAGACAGATAATTTGCTAAAGGGGTAATTCCTCCTGCCTTTTATACTTCATAGGATCATGAGGGTGGTGCTTCTGAAATTCCTCCTACCTCTGGTGAAATTTTTTTTTGTCTGCTCAGCAGATGTAAGTAAGCTATGACTGTTTTTTTCTCCCTCCCTCTCCCCCTCCAATTAGCATTTAATTCAACCTGTGTCCATTTACAGTTTGGTGCCCCAAGGGTGTTTGTTATGCTGAGGGTGGAGTAGGGAGGAACAAAGTTAAAAATTCATTATGATACTGCAGTTGTAGGTGAGTAATTTTTTCCCTCATCGTCTATTAGACCCCAGGCATAACTCTTCCTATTCCCAGAGCAAATCTTAGAGCAATATTAAATTATTATATTACCCTTAGATCTTTGTTTTGTCATTCATGTAATAGAAGTGTGGAAGACCTTAGTGTTTACCTTACAGACACATTTTCTCATCTGAAAATTTGTATTTCTGAGGTCAGACACATAGTACAAACAGGTAAAATGTTTCGCTTCAAAATGTAATAATCAACTTTCCTGGAATGGATCATTTCCTCTCATTCATTCCATTGAATGGGGTTTTGGGAACTTCCCCAAAGACATGTTTATGGGATCACAAGAAAGGAGAGGATCTTTTGCTTAAGTCATTGCATCAACTGGTAATTTATCCTAGCTCTCTGATGCTGAAAGATATTGTGCAAAGATGTGAAATATTATAGCATTTTCATTATCTTGTTCTTGAGAGGCTAATATGCTCCACTATTTTGGAATTTTAAACAAGAAACATAAACCTTTAAAAATGAAGATTTGTTTCCATTTTGGAGTGGGGTAGAATTGGAAAGCTTTGAAAGACTGAGGTACTTTAAGTTCAGCACTGAAAGGTTTCATCACTTTCAGAAAAAAAATTAAATTTTTAAATTTTTCTGACAAGTGAGGTAGAAATTAGAAGTTAAAGATTGCACTTTAAACATCCAGAATATGGCAAGTCCTGCTTAGGATGAAAGTTGACAGGTTTAGCAGAAACCAAGCCAAAAATAGCAGTCACACTAAATTAGAGTAACAAGCGGTTAGAAACAAACTCCAAGTAAAGTCACAGGTGAAACAGTTAATTCATCAGAATAACAGGTGTAGAGTATAAGCAAATAATAGACCCAGAACACTCTTAGAGATGGTGATTGAAGGATGTTCAAGACTTGTTTTTCCAGAGCCCCACTCAATGTTTAATTATCAGGTAGCCAACATTTTTTGTTTATTTAAATGACTTTCTCATGAACGTGAAGTTCTGTTTCTCTGATGGTCTCTCCTTTATTTGGCTCTCATCTGTGTTTGCCCTTTCTATAGCCAACTCTTTGCAGCCTGATGAAATCAGTCTGAAAGGACTTTTCTCAAGAGAATAGAAATCCTATTCTCTGCTTCAGTCTACCTCAAGCAAGTCGAGATCTCCCATGAGTTGGCATGACACTTGTGGTAGTTTCCCACCCAAACTACACAGCTGACTGGGATCTGTGAAAACAATATTGGCTATAATTTATTTTCATAGACAGAAGAAGAGGAGGAGTAGGGGAGGAAGAAGACAATGCTAACATATAAAATACTGAAGATACAAGTTTATTCACAGCAGAAATTAAGAATGCCTATATTTTGATCAAGCCAACAGTTTCTGAGTACCCATCACTATAGTACAGACTATAGTCATGTCTCTTCACAATTGTTTTGTTCAGGGCAAAACTTGCCTGTTTCTGGAAGGTAACTCTGGATCACATCTTGAATCATTTGGGTCCATAATGGTGGAGCTGCTTTTTAGGCAAAAAAAAAAAGGCTGGACAGCTGTAAGCTCACATTATTAAACATATGTTCTTGATATGATGTTTAGTCTATTCCATATATTTTTAAGATTATTCTCCCTTTGCTGAATTCAGGGTTTACATATGTTTGTGTATATGTGTATACTCATAGAAATTACAATAATCAAAGATACCTGGTAACTTTACTTGTGTGGTTATTTGATAAGAGCAGCTAAACTATGTACAGCTTAAGTGTTGATAGTATAATATTTTAACCATTATAGATTAAGCTGAATGTCTGGCATCTAGCCAGAGCATAATTTTTTAAAATGGATGGCTGTACTGTGAGAAAAAGCCTAGAGCAAGGGAGGGGAAGAAAATTTTAGCTATTGCATTTCTGTAGGTTCACTAGGGAGCGGTATTGGCACATTAAAACATACATGCTACTGAAATTGCAAATCTTTTGTTAGAACTTGTAATACGACAAAATTAACTGAACAATTTGGCACCAAAGTATTTTTTAATTATATGAGCCAATAATTTATTCAAAGCTAACATTTGCTTGTTTCTCCAGAAATGTGTTCTATTGGATATGGTTTGTCTCACACGTTTTGCTGTTTCAAGCAAAACTGAAGTTGCTACTTGCTTCTAGCTCCATTCCAAATGGAATGGAACTGCCTGGTTGTTGCCACTGGCTTTTTTCAAGTTTCATTGTGGGAAGGATCTACTGAATTTGAAAGCAACAAATTAAATAAATGTAGGATTACCCACAGCTCTGTCTTCTAAAATCTTACTACTGCTTTGTAGCATTTAATTGATTTATATATATCGTAAGCCAAATCTAAGTTTCCTGGATTTCATTTGAAGTTAGATATAAGTTTTTTCCAGAATCTTTATTTTTGTATCTGAGAGTTCTTTGGCAAAACTTTCTTTTGATTTCCATCCATGGTGTGGGTTCAGGAGTCACAATACCACATTTTCTCATTAGGATTCTAACAACAGAAATGGGAAAATACTGTTGGGAAGAGGAGATTCAATTCCTAATCCCATGTACCCATTTTACTTTATAGAAGGCAATGTGGCAACCACAACATCTGATGGCTAATAACTGATAATAATAACTCTGATGGCTAATAAGCAATGCAATGTGAATACAGTGATAAATGGGGGCATTTTATCTGTGACAGGAGCAGAATTAATCGTACAGAAAATAGAGCATACTTTTATACAAACTAACTTGTATTCTGTACAAAATTAGAAGGTGATCACCCTATAACAATGTTTTTCAGCAACTTTAAATTTGTGGTGTTAAACTCCCTGAATCCCCCAACCAATCTACACATCTTAAAGCTGTTGAAATTGGGAAACACTGCCTTGTATCATGAGTCGACACTCTGTTCCTCCTGGTACAGCACATAATTTATTTTTTATCTGCTCCAATGCTATAGCCAACTACATTTCCAGGTCTCATAATCTTAGCTGCTCATAACTTGATGTTTTGGGACCTGATTTTGCAAGACTTCTGTAAAGTAATTGTTAACAAGTTATAAATTAATGTATGAACACCAAAACCATTTTCATACTGTTCACCTACATTTTAGGAACATCGACAAATGTCTAGAGTCTGGTGAATAAGCAGTATGTTCATAATTAATTACATGAATCTACTTTTCTTTCTTTGAGAGTGTTCTAACAACTGCTATGGCAATAGAATTTGAGAGGAGCTTAAATAAAGATAAACATAGATGAAACTAGGAAGCAAGGAAGACATTGTTTTGCCATGTGTCAGAGCAGTGATCAGGTGCCCAGACAACTGGTTCTTTTGGATCCAGAGAAATAAGCACACCAGTAAATAAAGAGAAGTTAAGTTTTATTATTAGTTCAAGCAAACAGGGTTAAAAGCATAATATAAAAAACATATTTACTAAGCAAAATAATATCCAAATCTCTTACAGACTGTTGGGAACTCCTTGATAATGATAACAGGGATGACCCAAAAGTGACCAATTTTTCAACAGTACCTAGCACTAGGCTCTGTTGCATAAGCTTCCCACTAATTATAACAACCTCACAGTTTTTATCAAAACTTGGCACCATGACTTCAGGGCCCTGCTATGATTGCAAGACCTGATCTTGACTTGCTGGCATATGACTCTGGGATGGGAATTGAAGACTTTCACAGTGGAAAAAGCTTTGAAGCTGTTTGAAGATTCCCCCCCTTCTCCTTTGTTCTACAAAAATGAAGAACAAGCAGGCTAGCTCAGAATAAACTCTAAACTTCTAGACTTTTCTTAATATGAAGGAGAAATCAAAATATGTCACTAATTCCCCACAATAGCAATGGGTTTTCTGAATCGCTACTATACCACTCTTGGCAACTTTTAATTTCCCTTCACATTGTTGCTTTTCATGAATTTTAAGCCTCCAAATAATAAACTGTACATTTACATACAATCATTTAACTTTAACATACAAAATACACATTACTTTAGCTCTTGGAAAAACATTTCACATTTAAAATATTGGTTATAATTAGGCTTCATCCTGAAAATACTTTACTGCACTCCTTCAGCATCCTTTGGGTAAATGATGGTCTTGCTTTGTTTTCTTAAATTGTGGATGCAAGATGAACATACAGCATTTTTGCTTCATTGTGTACATTCTTTCATAAGCAGCTGTTAGCAGTTGGAGGGCCCAGATTTACTACTGTTAGGACATCAGCAATTGTGTTCAAGGACTCATGCCTATGGTCAGGTAAAATAGAGCAAATCCAAGAATTATAATGATCATTTAATGAGGCATCTCATGCTAGGTGTTTTTGTGATGCCAATGATCTGCAAAAGCACTTCTTTTCTAGTTTACCATCTGGCTTTCTCTACCTGACTTTTTTTCTTGTGGATGTAAATCTACCCTGACCCTTTGAAGTCTTATTCTTCTGGTCCATCTGTTCCTGACACTTGGTAAAACAGGCATTCATATTATTTTTTTTCTTCTGATTTTTAAGATGCGTGATGATTTTTTTCTTTTCAATATATATTTTTGCTTTGTTTGAGAGGCAAAAACAAATTAAGTATATTGCAGGATAAACTGGCCCTTTAATCTATATTTTGAATTTGACAGCGCAAATGCTACACACAAGTATGTCTTCAGAATATACAAATCTTGTTCAATGAATATTGTTCCCAGTGCCTCCAACCATGTCTCAAGAGTATTTCTGGGGCTGTTTTGAAATGAAAATAACTTTAGAAATTATCATTTTTTCTTCCTGTGTCACAGTTATATGCCTTTTGCTGTAAAAGCTACAATTGGAAGGCCAGAATTTTACCAAGTTTTAACAATGCAATCTTATTTGTCTGTAAACAAATACATTTTGTGGAGTTCTATGCTAAGAATCCCCCCAGTGAGGCACCACCTTTCTGTGGTTGGGGGCTTGTGTGCTCTGAAGAAGATGAGAGCTCTGCCAGAGGTT
>JANHZU010006174.1:15265-34433 GCA_032468055.1 Acrochordus granulatus | reverse complement strand
GGGGACCAATACCCCAGGTTCACTGATGCCTTGATAACACAAACAGCATGTGTCAGATACTAGGTTACCTATATAATGTATATATATTTTCAAAGTAGTAATTTTATTAAGAAAATTAATTACAACAGTAAAACAAATATAAAATAAAAAATACATCGTAATTAGATTAGATAATGGCACATAAGAAAGACTGGCCCCAGGTTTTTGTTTTTTTAAGGTTTTATGTTTTTACTGATTCATTTTTATAGTATCTAAAATGATTTTAAATAAGTAAATAAAATGTTATCTCTGGTGTCCCTTAATGGATTTTGGTAATGTCAGGACTGAAATGATTAGGTCTTTATGGATTTGTTTATAGATAAGAAATGGGATATAGGAAAAAGAGATAATTTGTTGCATTTTAAGAGAAGGTGATAAGTTAGTAAAAGTGCTTATACTTGTGAAAAAGGTGGGAAGTCATTTCTTTTTATGTTTCTTTTTCTTTATTGTATTTTTATTTCTTTTCTGTTTCTATTTTTTCCATTTCGCTCTTAGTTTGCTATACCTTCTGGTATTTCTTTTTATTTGTTTAAATTTTTTCCCATCCATATAATGTATTTTCTGTAAATAAATCTCCTGACTGTTATAGTTATAAAACATGCTTCGCTGATTGCTCAGGTCAGATTCCTGCTCTCAGGAACAATTCATGCATACATACAAGCACACTGACATATCAGTGTGATCTCTAAAGGCATGTTATGTAATGTGACTTGGACTTTTATGCTGGATTTCAACAAATTTTAGCATCTTGGGCAAGATTATAAGAAGCTGATAGTGCTCAGAATTATGAAACAAATCATTTATGCACTGAGGTAATAGAAGCAAAGAACAAAAATGCCACATTGAATTAGAATCAATCACAATAATTGGGGTGTGGGTGGAATCTCAAGAATATTTACCTTTACCTTTGGTAGCAGATTCAATATTTCTGGCTTTGCTTACTCCGGAACCAGGGTTTTTGGTTTTTATATCAGTCCCTGTTCCTCTGGCATCAAACCCTGAAGCTCTTAATCTTGAACATTTTCCATATCTCAGATTTTGTGATCCCAGATCTTTGTTACTTCTTCATCCAGATTCACTGCAATAGGCAATAGGTTTGATCCTGTTATTTTTAGGGGAATGGTATTTTCAATATTATAGATTTTCACAACAGTAAAATCTCTAGATTTCAAACGTCTTTGAACCATAAAACAGTTACAAGATAAATTATATCCCTTAAGGCAGCATGCTATTCAATGGGAATAGTAAATCTGCACTTTTCACAATCTTGACTGTTTGTTCTACAGGCTGCATATTTTAGATATACACTTTAACTTCATTACTGCTATGTTATTATTCTATTCACTGTTGTCTTGCAAGTATACTGAGAGCTGCTGTACTGGAGTCAAATTCCTTGTGTGTCTCACCATGTTTGGCCAATAAAATATTTCAAACTGAAGGCAATAAAATAAAATATTTCAAACTGGGAAAGGCAATACAACTGCCAATAAAATATTTCAAACTGGGAAAGACAATAAAACTGCATCTTATGGAAAGTCACAACTTCATTATCCCCATGCTAAGAGTTATATGTCAAACTTGGTATTATATTAAGTATATATTGTAAAATTCTCTGTTGGTATTGATTTACTTAAAGCAGCAGTTCCCAAACTTTTTTCTTCATTGCCTAAAACTGCTTATCAAAAGTCCTTATTTGGATAGCAACAAACAAATGGGATTGTTTGTTGCTATCCAAAGAAAAACCACTTTTGCCCAATGTTGGGTAATTTACCCAGGTTTGGGAAGCACTGACTAAAAGTAACCTTCAATCTTCAAATTTCAGTTGAAGCTTACAGCATAGTAGGAAGAAAGTTTGAATCCTTCTCTCGCCAAGACTTTCTACCAGCAAGGCTCTTCCTGCACAAAAGTTAAAATGTGCCAGATTTATTTTGGTACTAATGAAAGGGATTTTTATTTACAACAGAGGAAACAAAATTAAAAGTTCCTGTAGACTGTGGTTTTGCCCCTGCATTAATATTGAGGAAATCAAACATACATAAGAAGCTGTGCGTGTACAACTTTAAAATTTTTTTAATTTTATCAGCATAAGGATATCAGCATAAAAATCAAAACAAAGCACTATAATCACCCAAAGAAACCAAGTGAATACAGTATCTATTTCATCAGTTGAGAGATACTATCTAAGTTGAGAAGTGATTAATAATTGTATTTTTTCAAAGTATTATCTAAACTACGTTAAATCAATAAAATAAGAGGAAGAAAATAATAAATGAAATCACCAGTGGTCTCTTCTAATTTTCCTTTCTATATGATCATAATAATGATCAATTAGAATGTTCATAAGTATATTACAGTTTGCATATGCAATGAGAAAAATATGATTTTATTTGAAATTATTTGGGTTGAAAATACTATGTTAAAAAAAGGAGTTTGGAAATAGGTTTGTAGTAAAAGCAAAAAAAGAAAAAAAAGTTTGTTCTATTTTTCTTCCCTTAGTTCCAGTATGTTTCAGATTGAAAAAGGCCAAATACAATGAGCACACAGGAAAATGTAATATTTATACAGATTATGGCCTTTTTGTAAATATGTGTTTTTAAAAGATGAAATAACTCTACAAATTTTAAACAGTTGTAACTTTAAAATAAAAACACAGCAAGCCCCCATGATCTTGGAACAAAGGAAATTCTTGGGCAATTAATTAGGCAATAAGAAACAAGTAAAAAATTAATTGGAGAAACATGTTGAAACCTCTGACATATTTTCTAAGATGTATATTTGATCACTGGAATCAGATATGGGACAGGAGTGATTCTTTTAGGTATTTCAGAACTTACTGCTGATCTCAATCAAATTTTTAGTATGGTTATAGACCAGCATTATAAGGGCGGGATACAAATAATCAGTAATTTTAACAGCTTAAATATTCATCCCTCTATCCTCTACAGGCATTCATGATGGGAGTGACATATCACTTGTCATATACTTGCTTGTGATGTACGAAAGGATGGGGCTTGCATTGTGACATTGACACATCTTTTATTAGTTTGGTATCATAGTGATTAATAACAAATGTCTATATTAATCTTTTTTCCACAAACTTAGTATTTCCCATGAACCTTATGTGAAACCAGTAATAATATTTCTAGTTGTTTTGTAATCAGCTTTATAATTCTGTAAATAAACCTGATTTTTAGGCTTGTGTAAGATTTTTATTTTATCTTGCTCCCAACCTCTGGGCCCAAGACATTATATGACAAGTTACAAGTATGGTTGTAATTGTTGGAAAAAGCATCTGACCACAAAATTACAATTATAATGTTACACTGACTACACTCCGTGAGAATGTATTCTTATGAAGAATAATATGCTCAGAGATTTTCTTTCATTTTTTTTTAAATAAACACAGCGGGTGTTGAAAAATGATGGATGGAATAGGGTGCTAGAATCATCCCTCTTTTGCTGTGAAAGGGGGGGGATTTTGTTACTCCAAGAGCAATGTGACACTTCCTGAAACCCAGTTTTCCATTTTTCTGTTAATTAGTCGGAGGGAAAAGTAATGAGTTCATGGTATGCCTGCTTGTTTTCAGCATTCTGAGCTGGGCAGAAATGAAAAATTTCAGTCAGCTTAAAAAAGTTTTGGAGGCATTGGGGAGCTAAAATATGCTATACGTAGTTTCCAAAAGAATGCAGTCTAGCATCTGCTAAAGAATTTGGAAAATCTTTGTAGGATCTTTCTCTACTTGTCCTTAACCATCACAAAACACAACCTGATAACGTATTTTACGATTGTGTCCCTACCATGTTTTCTTTATTTCCCCATGGCTTACAAATAAATTAGCCTTAAATTGTCCTTAGCTCTAACTGTAAAAAGTAGGATTTTTCTCCTAATTCCAACAATGTCTGCAGGTAGGTCAAAGTATGTATAAACTATTAAATTTATTACAAATTGCCTTAGAAGAAAAATGGCAACAGTGACTAGAAACAGACTTTACAGGATAGGGATTGGCAATAGAGACAGCAAATGTCATGCTGGTATAGTTCTCTAACAATTCAAGGATGGATGGATAGCACTCTAAATCAGCAGTGAAGAAAGGTGATGTTGCGATGCTAATATGTAGTCAGTCTATGGTCTATAAGTATACAATGCCATGATAAACATTTTCATCACTTGTTGAATGAATAGAGGCTCTTTTTATGGAGATTTATTTATTGAGTCTATTTATAAGAAATTAAGAAAAAAAGGAAAATGGGGGACAGGAGAGAAGTGGGGCCAGTTACTTGAGTAGCCACTTTACTGAAGACATATGGCTACACAGCCCTCAGGCCAAACCACAAAGCCATGTCTTCAGACTTTTTTGGAAAGCTAGGAGGGTGGGGGCCAATCTCACTTTGTAAGAGATGATGTTCCAAAGGGAGGGTGCCACGGCAGAAAAGGCCTGTCTTCTGGATCTTGTCAGTCAAAATTCCCTGGTTGACAGGGTCTGAGGCACGCCCTTGCTTCTGGCATGGATGGAGCAGGCTGAACCCAGTGGGATAAGACAGTCCCTTAAGTAACCTGGACTCATGCCATGAGATACCAAGACAAGTTGATGACAAATTCCTACATCAGTTATATTTCTTGTATGTGTGTGTGTACCAAACATTGATAGATTCTGGCACATAGCCCTGCAGATTACATTGTTTGTTAAAAAAAGCCTAAAATAGTAAATAATGCTTCATTTGTTTTTTTCAAAATCCATTGAAGAACCGACTTACCTTATTTTGAATGTCATCAATAGAAGAATTATATTTGCTGTTGTTGTACAGTCCTTCATTAACACGTGTTGCAAAAATCTTATACCAATTTCTTATTTTCTGCTCAAGAACACTATTTGCCTCTTCCAAAGCATGCAGTGTAGCCAAGTAGGAAGCCAAACAGTCATTTAAATTCTGCATGATTTCTTTCCCTCCCCCAGCTAGAAGAGCAACATCACCACCAGCAGGACTAGAGCTATAGATGTGGAAGCAATTAACAGGGTCACCACCACCCATCTTGATTCAGAGCCCAAAACCACCCCACTACTAAAGCTTCCTGTGCTGGATCTCCCACAGGCAAAAGGTTTAAGAGGTGCCCTATTACTGCGAGAAGAAGAATTTTGCCTAGATCCACAGCTAAAGCAAGACATGATATTGAGTATGTTTCAAGCAAAGTATGAAAAAAAACCCCAGTGTCAATTAAGAAAAGCCTGAATCATAAAGAATAATCTTCAAACTTTTATATGTCAATTTTTTAAGGGTGTGTTCTTTCACTAGAATGTCATTTCATACCTATGTTGTTTGGCCAGTTTATCATTTCAAACCCATTTGACTGATGGCTATTAATAACAAGACCAGATATTCCATCCTGTTGATTTCCCCTTGGGGCATTTGTAAATTTTTTCCTTCGTTTTTAAGGTGGAGAATAGGTGGATTTGACCAGGCCAAAACTTTTATTAATGTTTCAACAAGACTTAGTAATTATCTATATCTCAGTCTCTCCAATGTTTTAAAAGCTCATTATCATAGACATATTTTCAGATATACTTGCATTTGTGAAATCAACTCTTTCATAATAGGGTGTGCAAGCTGCTTTTGAGGAGACTCTCATTTCCTTGTTATTTTTTCATCCTGGGTGTTGGTACAGAAAAATGCATGGCTTGTTTTATTTGTGGAAAAGCATTCTTAAGTTGTTTTAACTGTATTTTTTTCTTGTGCAAAACCCATTTCACTAAGTACTTTGTTAAATGTCAATAGTTTTATTTCTTGCAGTTTTTTCTTTACTTTTCATGTTGTCAAAGATCCAGCAGATGAAAGATGTTTCAACTGATAGCATAATTGAATTTAGAAAAAATATAAATTTTGAATGAAAGCTCACAACTGAGAAAAGGTCAAGCAAGTAAAGTGATTATTTTTATTGAATCAAGTCGTCTTGAAAACATAGATGATCTCTTATATTTAACAAGCAGTGGCTAACTTCTGAGAAGAGCCAGGCATAAAGTCTTGACAGATAAAAGATATTAATGTAGAATAAATGGAGTCTAAGCTTAGATGGATTAATTTGTTCCATTCTTCAGGTTCAAAGCTGAAAAAATATTAAAATATTGTATATGAACAACAAATAGTATGTGTTCTTTAGCCCTATATGAGATCAAGCTTCAATATTCTATGCCACACAGCTCAAAATGATGGGCTATCCGCAATGCAGCAATAACACTGCTGTAATGTACATGCATATCTCAAGTCAGCTAGTATATAATTTATCAGAAACAGAATTGCTCAGGATACATTCTGTGTTAGTTAGTTCTGTTGAGTACTCAATGGCTTTTAAGTCTCTGTGAGATTAATTCAGCAGAGCACTTCTTATCTATTCAGTAACAAAGCAAGCTCTGTGCATTAACAGATAATATTTAAGTTTAATATGATCTATTATAATAAGGATGTTGAGTTCTGGGTGTTCAATACACTATAAATATGGATCCATTTATGCAATATAAAACTTTAAATGTTATAAGAAACCTATTAGCCTCATGTGAAGTACACCCCTGGAGCTTTTTCATCAAAAATGTACTCCATCACATAGAATTCATAAGTGAATCCTCCATAAGTATGAAAACCTCAGATTTGCTATTAATTTTTTTCATCAGGGTCTTAAAATTTGATATTCATCATTTATTTTCCTAATTTGGCACTCTCCAGGTGGATTGTACCATAACAACCCAAATATCCTAATGGTCTTCAGCTGGGAATTATGTGAGATGCAACCCAGAGATATGAAGGGCATTCAGGGAAGGGCATCCAAGAAGCTGCTATAGCACAGTCCAGATCTCAAAATATGATTATGTATGACCATTTCTTATTCTCTTAATACAGGACTCCCTAGTGCTTGTTTGCAGCATATTTATCAATGGTCAATGAACCATAAATTATGGCTTACAAATAGCAGTGACTGGGTTCATGACACAATAAACCAAAACTAAACAGATCACAAAATAGATTAATGAACCCAGTTCCTACTCTTACCCTTTATGTGTGTGATTTTGAACAAATGTAGTGGTTTATAAACTCAGCTGAACTTCAGGAAACTTTCAGAATATTTTTAACTGCTGGAATATTCAAACTTCTATTACAAGTGAGCTGCTCAGTTTAGATCAGTTGACTATAAGTTGGAGAATGTTGATATAAAGACAAGAATATTGCTCTCATTCAGACAAGTTCAGCAGCAGTCCGCAGATACAGGTGGTCTAGATCAGTATTTTTCCACCTTAACAACTTTAACTTATGTCTGGGGAATCAAAGTCTTAAATATCTTAATAGTACCACCATGTTTGCTCTAGGTGGTATTACTGATCCAAAGTAAGATGTTATTTTTTCTGACCGATATATACTTTAAGAAGCTTATAGAATATACATTGTAGTTATTCAAATTATGGGAGCATTCTGTAAAATGCTGTTTAATTATTCAGTAAGATTACTGATATAATCATCATAATTTTGCATGACTGGACCACCAGAATCATAGCAGATAGAATGTGGATAATTAGAATGTTTGGTACCTCTTATACCAAATGTCTTTGTGGAGTATTTGATTTAGCTTAAATGTTGCTACTTTACTGATGACTGGCAATTACTGAAATATATTTGAGTACTATGCAGTTAACAGTTTATATGTAAGCAATAGGAATCGTAACAGTTTTGTTGCTACAACATGCAGTGTTTATTGTGGAATGCTTAAAAGTAAACTCAACATTTTTATTCTTGTATTACAAACAGGAAATATGCTCAGAAAAGAAGCAACTGCAGAAGCTTAAGGGACAGATGATCCTATTTTGGAGCATAGCTTTTTGTTTCTATCAGCGTGCTGTGCTTTGAAAGACTTTTTAGTAAAGCTGAGGCTGCTTATTTAAAGGGCTTTTCTTCAACAGATTGGACATGAGTTGAGACAACTTGATCACCAATTCTGTCTTCCACTATGGTCTTGATTACTCTTGTTTTTTGGGGTTCTGTAAAGAAAGAATGTAGAGATTTAGAAGAAAAGTAATTATTTTTATTATGCTTTAACGTAGTTAATCTTACAAGAAAAAAAAGATATGGCTTAGAAAAGGGGAAGCTATTTAATGTTGATCCATTGAGCTTAAAAGTTTCTTTCTACAGCAAATAAACTTTCACAGCCTTACTCTGAACATCCAAGGACTGAACCTGGGTCTTTGTGCAGGTAACTCAGTGCTCTGTACTGAACTTCCAACCTTCCCCAAATAATTCTCAGAAATTAAATAAAATATTTCTGGATAAAATACGGGAAGCTAAGTCCATCAACAAAAATTTATACAAAGCTTGATACTTTATTGGCCATTAATAGTTTTCAGAAATGACAGGAAAGGAGTAATATTTGGCTCTGATAATTCCTTTAGATTACATGGAAGAAGATCCTATAACTTTCATTTTAGGTAAACGATTGGTTAAAAGTTTTTTTTACCAAAAAATGTGCCAACTATGGCTAAAAAATTGTTAAAAAATTGAGACTATCTTTATGATCTGATTGATGGACACAATTTACTACAAAAATGGTCCATTCTGATGGTATTTGTTTATTTTATGAGATGTATTAAAAATATCTATTACAGAATCCAAAACTAACCTAGATTGAGAAACTTTTTAAAAATCCCCAAAGAAAGCAATGGCAAATAAATGCCTTCTAGTTGCCAAGTAAGCTAAATTGGCACATCCATTTAAACTGGAAATTAAGCTTGATTTAAGATAGCCCTTACCTTAAGGGCTTACCTTACCTTAAACTATGTAACCAAATAAGGAAAATCTGGTATACTAGAATCAACAATCTGAAAATATTAAATACTGTATTTGTGTTGATAATTAATAAAGATAAATGTTTCCCTTTCAGTTGTGTCTGACTCTGGGGGTAGTACTTATCTCTGTTTCATAGCCAAAGAGCCAGCTTTGTCTGAAGATGCTTCCGTGGTCATGTGGTCAGCATGATCACACACCAAGGCTTATGGAACACTGTTATCTTTCCCACAAAGGTGGTATCTATTTATCTACTTGCATTTTTACCTGCTTTCGAACTGCTAGGTGGCAGGAGCTAGGCAGACAAAGGGAGCTCATCCCATTACGTGTGGCACTTATGTAATGTGTCATCCCATTACATGTGGCACTTATGTAATGTGAACTCGAGCCCCTGACCTTCTGGCCAACTAGCCTAGTATCTTAACTACTCATGCCACCATGAACCCTGATTAATTAGTGGAGTCAAATATACAGTATTTTTAAAATGTAATATACTTTAATATTATCAAGGCATTCATTTCTGTTTACTCAGAAACATATCTTAAGGGTATGCAAATGTACTTTACATCTCAATTATTTTGTGTAGAAGAGAAAATTGAGAACACATGAAGAAAATATGAATTTGCCAGATCTAATTTCCATCTTGTCAGTATCCACATTGTACAGGGCCAGTTCTTAATGCATATCTCATGGAAGGGAGACTTTGAATTTGGAATTTCTTTACTGCCAAGCTCCAAATATCTGCGGGCCTTTATCCTACTCATTTTTACACTGCATGTATATTAGAAAACGTTTTAGAGTAAGTTTAAGTTTTGCAAATCTATTATTTTAATAGACAACATTTTTTATCTTTCAATAAATAGTACAATAACACAGTTTATCAAAATATGTACTTAAACATAAAGAGAAACGAAGTAAAATATATTTACCTCTGGCATTGTTTCCAGATCCAGATGCTAATTTATCTGTGGGTCTGGAATCTCTAGATCCAGAACCTTTGACCTGGGACCGAGAAATGGAATAATCTTGTCTTTTAAACCTTTGATCTGCAGATTCCCCACTTCTAGATTGCAAACTAGAAGGTCCTGATGATGATTCTCTTGATCTTAAGTCTTTAGGTCCAGAGCTGAAAAATGATTGGTCTTTAAGTGTTGAACCTGAGGAACCTCTGGAGTAAGCTTCTGAACGTCGTCCTGAACCTCTATCAGTACTTTCAGTTCGAAAATTATTGTAAAAATAGAGAAAAAAAGCCTGTTTAAACATTTTGTTGTAGGTGACCTTAAAATATGAGTTTTTCATTTCAGTTTTTGAGTAGAAACGATCAATGCAATTTATTATGCCTTTTTTTACTGGGGGTGGAAAAGAAGAATCTATTTCTGCTCCACATTATAGAACAGAAAATATTTTTAAAATCTTATCATTTTAAATGATTAACAGATGAGAGAGGCTACTATGCTCTGTTCCCTATCATGTAATACAGAATATTCATTATTAGAATTCAAGAAAATATAAAACATTAAAACATCTAAGAAAGAGCCTTTGGATGAGTGCTTGAGGAACTATAGACCTGCATCTTCTACCAGATTATAGTTTCCAGCATCATCAAGTACAGCTATTAGACAAAGCTTATTGGAGCTATACTTAAACCAAATCAGAAGAGGTATATGCTTCTGTGCTTTTTTTTTTCTGTGCAAGGGGAGAAACTTGGTCAGGCAAGATTAAAAGTTTTTAAGAAATACAATGTTCTCCACATTCTTCTACCTTTCACTCCCATCAAGCAGATTTTGGTACGTTTCAATCTCATTTTCCAAGCGTATCTTGACATCCAGGAGCTGTTCATATTCTCTGTTCTGGCATTCCATGTCATCTCTTATCTGCTGTACTTGGCATTCCACATTGCCAATTACTTCTTGTATTTGGAACAGCTGGGCATAGTATTCACTTTCTGTCTGTGCTAGAGTGGCCTCAAGAGATTGTTTCTGAGGAAAAAAATAAAATGGGATGAATGCAAAATGAACACTGTATAAATGCAAAACATGACTGAGTAACCTTATATATATATATATTTTATTATCAAGAACTACTTTCTCTTGGAAACAGTCTAAATGAACTTGTAGGCTGCATGGAAAAGTTTAGCTATGATGCCAAGTTTTGTTTTTGTTTTGTTTTCATAATTGACATTTATGGACTGCATCTGCCCAGAGCTTGCCATATATATACATGTTTCAAAGAAATAAAAGCCTGTTATTTTTATTTAAATATAAAGGTCACAGCAGAAACTGAAACAATAGGAGAGAAGTGCTTTGAAGTTAGGCATAGGATTTCACAGAACTAAAAGGAAGCCACAGCTAATTAACTTACTGATGCAGTGTTTCTCAACCTCAATAATTTTAAGACATGTTGGCTACTTATCTTAAAGTTGTTGAAGTTGAGAAATCTGCACTAGTATCGTATCTGTCAGATAACATTTTCCTCATAACTCGGTTGTGGATGTCAGTACTGAATATGGATAAATGTAGTTTTTAATTCTTGGATGCAGAATTTATTATCCTAATGAAGTTTGAGCTGGTTTGAGCATTTCAGAATTAGAAGATACAAAAGTATCTGTTCTTTTCTGCAGCAACTAGTATGACTGCTTTGTGACTAAGCAAATAACATATTACTGGGAAGTTTAATCCAACCCATTTTCTGGCTAATATGTTCCACATGAATAGTTTCAAATTTTAGCTGCTACCAATTTTAAATAAGATTAGATACCATAGTAGTGGTTGTCTTCAGACCTCATGGGAAATATTAACACATTTGCACTAGCAATGCGTAATCAGGGATTCCACGATTAAATAGGAAACTATTTTGCCATCTTTGCCATCTTTGTGGTCCCCCAACTACTCTTTATTTCTTAGGAAAGAAAAAAAAATAGCCTGATTGGCTTTATGTCTTCATCAATGGAGTTTTGGAAAGCTTATATACAATGCCAACTTCTTCCTTTGTTTATTACACACAATTAGACACAATAATGAAAAGTAAAGTTGAAACCAAGAAGAATTCTTAGAGCTATCTAATTTTGCAGGGCTGTTATAGGACTTCTTCCCTGTAATAGTTAGAAGATTAATTGAACAACATTGTGGCTCTTTGGGGCTAAAACGTACCACCTCTACTCAGTTGCTTACTAGATTGTGAAGTAGCACAATCTCACCAGTCATAAGAACAATAAATATCTAGTGCTAGTAAAGTCTCTATGTATTTTAAATAAGAATGTATGTAGCTCTCTAGATGTTGGGGGATCCAAATATGACCAAATTGTGACCAATTTCATCTGCAAAGCAAAGATGGTAGGAGTTGCATTCCAATAATATTTGACAAATTACCCTGCAGTATTGATAATTTTTCAAACTTTCAAAAATTAGAGAGTGAGGACTATGACAAACTGGGCTGATTGCAAGCTGGAATCTAAAACAAAAGGATTTATTCATTCATATATTACAACTCTTCTGTCTTAAGAGAATGTTAAACATTTAATTAATCCATGATCTGAAAGCTGCTGTTAAAATATTTATGAAAAAAAATCTACCAGTGACTGTTGGGATTGAAGTTCAATTTCAAGACTCTGCAAACTGCGTTTCAGTTCAGTGATCTCACTCTTGTTGGTACTGGCTTCCTCAACGCTGGTATTGATCTGCTTGTTCAGTTCTTGGCTCTGAAATATTTCAGAATGTGAAAAACATGTTTCTCATAATTTTTAAATGAAAATAATTTTGTTTTTTAAAAAAGTATCCATGAAGAATATTATTAGGATCAATTTTACCTGTTCATTGAACCAGTCCTCAATGTCCTGTCTATTTTGTTCGGTCAGTGCCTCATATTCAGCCCTCATCCTACTGAGGAGAGTAGTCAGGTCAACTCCAGGTGTGGCATTAATTTCCACACTGATATCTCCTGTAGTAGAATTATTCAATGAGCCCATATCCTGTATCAGAAAAAAATACTTTTGATTTTAAAAATTAAGATAGAATTGAAATATTTTAACTGAGTCTATTTTATTTTGCTTGAAGATGTTCAGAAATCAGTGTCTAAGGCACTTGGAAATACCCACAATTCTCGCTTACAATGTCATACTGCTGTGAATGAATGAAGTACACAACTTCATGTTATTCAATATTCAGCAAGTGTCTTAGAAATTTTTGATCAGTTAAAAAAACCTGTTTCATATAGAGAAAATGCTTGGCAGTTTTAGATTAGTATTTTGGAATTTTTATTTGGTATGTACTTGTACATAAGATTAATATAAATCCCTAATTTGACAATTGAGATGACCAATGATACTTTCAGGTCTGATTTCTAGGAGGTTAAAAATTTAAGCAATTTCATCCTGATATCTGAATGTATTAAATTTAAAGATTATGAGATTAATACATCAAGATAGCAGATTTTAAACAAAAACGTGTAATTCTTAAATTGCACTGTGCTTACTGTTGGAAGTATGGAAATTTAAATCCATCTCAGAAATGGGCAGGATGCATGCTTGATGCTTTAACTAATTGTTTAGACTGAATTTGACAACCTAATGCTCTCCTGAATATCTGTAAATATATTTGAGCTCTGGATTGCAGCAGTGTCTGAAATAACTATGAACCATGAAATTTTCTATTCTACTTGTCATTTGAAATCTGTAACAATATTGTGACATGTTCTGTGAAACTTTCCCTCCCATATTCTCATTCTTTACTAAAAGAAGGATAAATTGTGATGGTAGGTTTTCTGGGAATACCTATAGGGCAAAATTGATACAGCTGGGTTTGGTCCAAGCTCCAGAAAGATGTGGCTGCAATCCAAAGTAGATCTGGGGTGGGAGAAATATGTAAACACTCCTCCTGTGTTATATTCTATTTATGATTAAATGAAACCTTGTTATACACAATTAGAATTGGATTAGGAGGATTATTCTCTTTTTTTCTGAGACAATCCAGTTCATTCCTGTTCAATTATTTTAATGCCATCCAAGGTGAGTTTTGCCGGTTAGTATTTTGGGAATTTCACATATACTTTTTAAACATACATTTGTCCCTGTTTTTTATGTATAACAGCCCCCAAATACCTCCTCATGATACTTCTTCATGTTTTCCAATTCTTCAGTAAAACTGTCAATCTGCACTTTAAGATCATTGCTTGTTATCTCAATTTCTTCCAGGGCCTTTCGTAAGCCATTGGTGTCCATTTGAACACTTTGGTGGAGGGCCACTTCATTATCATACCTGATTGAAAGCAGTTAAAAGGTTTGTAAGCTCCTGACATATCTGAAGAAAGGGAAGAAAATATACATGTCCTCTTTCCCCCCTTGGGTCTTTATTTAGGGCTTTCTTCAGCTCTTAATTTTTTTTTAAAGAACAACTATAGCACAATCTCTATTTGTGACGGCCATACCTCACTGTAAGTGACAAGAAATAAAAGGAGACGTGGAGAGGTGTTACACTATTTGCATTTTGTCCAGCAATATGCAGGAACAAAGAAGGTATCTTCTGCACTGCCAAAGATCTCATTATCTATTGTAGGTAATCTGCATTGTGGTAATTCTGACTTCTCAACATTGTAGCACTGGGTTAGGGCACTAATAGTCATAGCAAATAAGAATATCCAGGAATATGTCTCATTTAATTCGATATTGCATTCTTTACAATAATACACAGAGAATTATAGTCCAGTGATGATGATCATCAGTATGCCACTTGCATCATCAATATCTTTCTCTAAACAGTTAACTTTATTATGAATTTAGAATGTGTTTGTATTGAAATATTGTGGGATTTAAACCAGCAAAGCTCTTGATTTTAGAAAATACGTTCATCTAGATGGTGAATCAAAACAGAATATAGAAAACATGCCAATTTCCCTCCACTTACTTGAGTTTGAAATCAGCACCAGCCAATCTAGCATTATCAATCTGCAAAACAATTGATCCATTGTTTGTAGCTGTAGCAATTATCTAAAAGATATAATGTAGAAATCTGGATTTAATGTGGAAGATCTTCAGCAATTTTAATATGGCAACCCCACTGCATAATTTTCTGAGTGTAAAGCAGAGGAAAGCTAGACCATGGATTATGGCTCTTCTGTATATGTCTTCAGTATATAAATTCTGAATAAATACATCAAAAATAGAAATTAATATAATTAATATTTCAGTTGTCTACATATATGATAAACATAAATGTATCTTAGATTTTTTTTCTTCTGTTCAATTGTCTCTAATTCTCAGAGACTGCCTAGACAATCTCTGCCAAGCAATTTTCTTGGCAAGATTTTGCAGAAGTGGTTTGCCATTGCCTCTTTTTTAGGGCTGAGAGAGAGTGACTGCCAAAGTCACTCAGGTACTTTGTGGCCAGGGTTGAACTAGAACTCGGGGTTTCCCAGTTTCTGGTTTGATGCCTTAACCATCACACCAAACTGGCTCTCTTATATAAGATACAATGGCATATAATGTAGGCTAATCAGTAAATATCAGATTTATTTCAAGTAGTTAGATTGCATAATTCAAGAACTTTCAGTAACATTTGATCCAAAATCTAACCAGACCCTTGTTCCTTCTGAACTCAAAGGCTATCCTTAACTTCACACTTTTTTTCTTTAAAGGAGGATGACTAACATTTCAGCCCTGTCCATGAATATCAATATATATTTCAGTTAGTTTACTAAAATTAAGACGGTATTGATGAAAGCAGTAAAACTTACCACCTGTTATCAAATCTGTAAAACATAAAAGAGATATAATCCCCATAGGAGGCATTCAAAACTGAGATCTTTACCTCCTTCAATATACCCCTTACAGAGCATGTTCTTCAGTTATTTCCTGATCATTAAACTTGGCAACATGAAGTGGCTGCTAATAACGAACATAAAAAACCATTCTGGCTCACTAATCTCCTAAGACTAATATGGCATCATACAATAACTAGGGTAAATAGAGTTCTAAAATATATTCTGCGAAACCTCTTTCTTCTCTTACCTGTTTCTTAAGATCATCAATAATTGCAAAATATTCATTGTAGTCATGTTGGTTTCCTGCTTGGTTTCCTGCTCCAAACATTTCATACCATTCTGCAATTTTGCTTTCAAGTTCACTGTTTGCCTTTTCCAATGCTTGGACATTTCCAAGGTAGGTTGCCAAGCGGTTGTTAAGGTTTTGCATCGTTTGCTTCTCATCACCAGAAAGAAGGCCCCCTTCACCACTTGCAAAGCTGCCAAAAGCTCCAGCTAAGCCAGTAGTGCCCCATCCAGCGCTCAAAACTCTTGAGCCTGCTGTGCATGCTAGGCCACCAGAGCCCAACCCACCTCTGCTCTGTACCCCTCCACTAAAGTTACAAATGCCCCATGCTCCACTGCCACTGCCACTGCCACCACTGCTGCAACTGCTACCAATAAGCCTGCTAGTTGATCTACTACTTAAGTTGCATGATCCACCACCAGATACTCTAGTTACTCCTCTGCTGCTCTGGGAAGAAGAGGCTGGTCTGGATGGCTGTTTCAAGAAGCTCATGATTTCAGGACACCAGAAAGGACCTTCCCTAAACAGAAATGCAGCTTAGATTGTCCTTGGAAAGTGGTTTTTTACCCTCTTATATGCCCGTTTAACATTACATCATATGTGTAAATCTATGATAATTTTGTCAACAGATTAGCCTAGCCCATCATTAAATAATTACACTAATTATTAGATGAACATAATACATATATTTTAGGTTCTTCCCTTGATTATTCACTTGTTCATAGGTGGAGTAGCCTGTGTCAAACTTTTCATTATAATAATAGCATTTTTTTCTAAAACAAAGTCGAAAAAAACCTTTCCTTTTCATAACTTCGGATCTTTGTAATGCAATATTTGTATATTCAAAATGTTTATATTCAAACTCTAGTTTTATTTTACCTGATATGTTTTTCTAATATAGTGTTACTATATTTTGCTATATTTTTCAGGAGAAAACCGACTAAGGTGTAAAAGCTGTTTAACAATGAAAGTTCCATGCCATATAGACTGTTTATGATCTCTAATAAATGAGGCAGTTTAATAAATATTATTTTTACATGGTAATCATATTTAGAGAGAAATCCAAATAATTTTGCCATCCTCACAAATAAGATAGTATTGTTTCCAAACATAGGACTTTTTTCCTGGATCTTAGGCCACTATCTCTTTTGATTAATCCGTTGGTAGCAACATTCTAATACAGTAATTGAAAGAAGGATAAAACTTTTATTACATTGATCTTCAGGTTGAAATAAAACATAAAAAACATAAATATGTCATTATTAATTAATTTTTAAAAAATATGTTCTAATGAGAGTTGGGACAGCATTCTAAAAATGTGTTATACAAGCTGGCTACCCTTAGAGATACAAACAAATTCACAACCATAACTCAAATCCAGGCAAATCAGGATTGATGTATTTCAGTTGTTCATGGGGTTGGTTATGAATTTAATAATTTCCCCTTGTGTTCCATTAAAAAAAAGGTTCTCAGCTTTTAGAGATCTTTAATGTTTTGGAATTTCAGATTCAGAAATTCAGATTGTGCCTCTGAAGAAACATATGGAGTGTTATATACATCTTTATTTACAAAAATGGTAATAGAAATTTCCCAGGAATCTTTTGTCAGCACTTCAAGGTATAAGTCACTAGAGAAATAGAATATACTTTAATATGGTTAGAGTATTATAATATAATCTTGAACATTTGTAAAAACCTCTCTGTACTTCAACTTATGCCTAATACAGTGAAGGTTAAGATATTTTGAGTTTCTTTCTCATACTTTCTATTTTTCTAGGATTCAGATATCTTTTTGGTAATGACTTTACATTCAGTCTAATGCATCTTTAGAATTCAAATGTCCTTTTTGCTCCTTCTTATTTTTTCCAGTTCAGGTACTTCACATATCAACTTCCCCAATTTATATTTAAAATCATTATCAGTTGAATATAGCATTTAGGAGAATATCTTCTTTTTTCAGAATTTTTGATTAGAGAAAAATGGCACCTGTTTAGCTCTGTTTAATCCTAACATACAATGCTCTTGTAAGATCTGTTGGCGATGGTTAAGGATAAATCACTTAGAGGATAATAATAAATACACATATTTTTTAATTTTATGGCTCATAGGTTAGTTGATCATTACATTTTATAATAAAGTAAAATGCATTACTATATGAAAATACTTTGCCAGTTTCAATATTTAACAAATTTATATGGCCCTCCAACTCACATGAAGTAACTATGGGGTATATGATAAAACCCACGATTAAAATGTGCTATAAAACCAATTAAAACAATGCAAAGAGTAAACTTGGTTAAAACAAGACCACAGGTGGGAGAATATCATATAATACAGACAATTATTTCAATTCAAACACAAATTTTGCTTAGAAAATCATTTTTCAGGTTACTGCCCTGTCTGTAGGTAGAAAATAATTATGCTGTCAGTTTCCAGAAGCAGCTGAATTATCATTGACATGCTTACTGTATACTGACTAATTGTAACTGCTTTCAGAGAGCAGATCAGGTTGTTATTTTTCATCCTATGAATTAAGCTGTAGCCTGAATTAACTGTTGATTACTTAAATCTCTTTTTCCATTAAAATAATATTCTAAATAGTATAACATAGCTTTTTGCCAAACCCTGAAAGATAAATTCATGGTTTAAATCTCAGACATAAGTTTTTTAACCTATTAATCATCTTCTCAGCTATAGTCACCACATTTAGAAAAGAAAAGAGTATTTTCTGTGTTGCTTCTGCCCTATTGCACTTAAAATCAGACTCTATCAGATAGAGTCTATATTAGACTCTATCAGACTCTAATATAGATTCAACAAGGGCAAGGTTTGAGTTTGTAGTGAAAGCCATCCCATGTTTATCAAAGGAATATATCAGATGAAGCATGCATATATATGCTTTTTAATTTTTTTAACTTTTATTTGAGAGCACACACATACAACACAGACATATATTGGTGCTTCATCCAAAAGTATGTTAGAACTCTTGTGTTGTAAACTTGCTTTTCCTTCCAATAAGTATTACTAATCAGAATTCTGAGATATTTGTTCTTTGGGTTAGTTGTTTCCTGTCCAGAATCCTAGGGAAGAATATCAGGCAATAAGGATCAGCATTTTTCTGACTACATCTCAGCCTCTCTTTGGAGGAGAAATAGAATGTCCCCTTATTTTGAACCAGCACAGTGGATATAATTCAATTTGTAAATTACTAGAAAATTCTTGAATTTTAGTGCTGAATTTAGTCATTTCTCTTGTTCAGTGATTTCACAATTAT
>JANHZU010006172.1:31098-41103 GCA_032468055.1 Acrochordus granulatus | reverse complement strand
TGTTGATGAAATCATGAGCCTGCTGGAATTATGTGTCAATGCAGCTTACTTCACCTTCGAACAAAATTTATACAAGCAATCGGAATGTCTCCCAATGGAATTGCCAATCTCCCCCACAGTTGCAAATCTGTTTATGGAGCAGTCAATCCTACAGGTCCATCTAGTGAGATCAAGAAGAAGGGCCTTCTCCATAATGGGTCCCTTCATGTGGAACTCATTCCTGTGGAGATATGATTGGGTCCCACCTTTATATTTATTATTCAATATGCAGATGAAGTAAACCAGACTATTCACTGGAGTAGGCTAACAATGAAGTGAAAATTTCATATTTTTAGACATAGAAAACCCCTATGCTTGGAAAAATCAGAGACAGTCAATAAAGAGGTCAAATGAAGGCAATGTGGCTAGATATTATCTCTGATGACACAAGCATGACTATACAACATCCTAAAGGAGTTATTGGCAGACAATTCTGGCAAAATGATGTCTATTGGATCACAAACATTCAGAAGCAATTAAATAACTGAAGAAAACAAAAAAATATTTTTTGAAACACAAATCTTTAAGAATCAAAAGACTGTTTCATGTTTTCTAATAGTTCTAACAACTCACACACACAAATTTGAAATAGATGCAGCCTATTCTTAGCACAGGAGTCTAACTATTTCCTATGGAAGCAATCAAGAAAAACTCTGGTAGACCTCATTCTAAATCGTTTTTTTCTAAAGTAAATCTGTTTTAATAAAGCCATAACATACTCTGTACGATCTCTGCACCATACTGTCTATGGCATTCATCCCTTTCTTCAAAGGAATTTAGAAGGGATTTAGGTAGATTTCTCCTGTTTTAACATTACATTTCTATGAGGTGAACTAGGCTGACAGATAATGGTTTATCCAAGGTTGTCAATTTAGCTTCCTAGATGAATAGGGAATTCAGTACATTTAGAATTCAGAGGAGATAAATTTCCAGAAGGCAATTTGGCCTTGTATGCTAAAGTCAAAACTCTGAAATAGCTTACCTGTTTCTTGCTCCATAACAATAAAATTCTAAATCAGCGTTACATTTTAAAAGTTTTAAGTTGGATCATTTTGGGGAATCAGCAATGAATTCCATGTCAGATTTAAAATACACAGTAGTACTAAGAAAATATTTAATAGTATGGCTTGAATTCTTTATTGCTTTAATTTAATGGCATACTAGCTGCAGATATATTTTGATTTTTAATATATGCACTAGCAGAATAGCCCTTGGTGAGTAAGATTAATGCATCTGCACATCACATAAAGTTCAGTGAAATCTATTAATTTATGAAGTATGCCACAAGTATGCCATAATCTATGATTAGTAAAAGCTAATAGTAGTAAATGCTCTGATTCTGTATTATTGTCACGTTATCCTATATTTTATTAATTTCTCATTTTTTATCGTAAAATTCACTGGCTTGCATAAAAAAGCACAATAAATCATTTGCACACAAAAAAGTTCCTATAGGAACAAATGGTCAGTTTTAGGCTTAGTTGTCTCTAATTGACACATAATTTTCAATTACACATCTTATTGCATGCTATGTTGATTTTAGAACCCGAATAACTGCATATTCCTAGGTACTGTATATTCCTAAGTACGATACAAAAACATTTACTGAAATTAATCTCACTATATTAAGTAATTAGTCTCTTTGCCCTACATCAGCTTTTTAAACAAAATAATCCAACGTTTGTGCCTTTTTGTTTTTCAGATACGGCTGTCCATTTACTCACTGTTCTATACCTCTGTTCCCAAAATAGTGGGATCACAGCATATTTAGACACATTAATAGGTGCTATCTATTATTTTCATCAATTTGAAAATATGATTAAATTATCCTTATTTAAAACATTTTTCTCATTATTGCCTTCTCAGGCAGGGAAAACTGTCCCTGATACCTTATGTAGTGAACACTGATCATAAGATTGTCCCTGATCTACTTAACATTTGCTGAAGTGGAACAGATTTTGCTGAAATCTGCGCTGAACTGGTTCATTCAACCCTGGAGCTCGGTTTGCTCCAAACTGAGATACAGGGCTCAGTTTTGCATATTTATTAAAGTTCTTCTTTTTCTTTGAAAGCATTTGTGTGTGGAGATGAGACTGCTCCTTCAAGCATCTTCTGACTGTCCTCTGCATATTCAGCTTCAGATCTCAACAAAGCTTTCCTTTGCTTTAGCACAGATGGTACTCGTACCTTCACTTCAGTGCAGAGAGATCAGAAGCAAAGAGGTAATATGCCAAATTCTTGAGACTGCAGTTTAATCTATGCTTACGTGGGAAGAAATCTCACCGAATCCAGTAACTTGTCTGAGTAAATATACATTGCTTGGATTTTTTGAGAACCAGCATTCCAGAACTTGCACGGATATCTCTGAGATTTGTTTTCTGGAGTGATTTTTGCTTTTTTAGCAAAATGGTTTGTATGAGCTCAAGGATGTTCACGTTTTACTATAAAGTTTAATTAACAACAACAAAATGTTGAAGTCCTTTGGCTTCATTTCATTCTTTGGTTTTAACTCCTTTTGTCACGTGAGGTTTTTTTTTAGCCAAGAAAAATTATTTATGCTAAACAACATAGGGAAGAAGATGGATTGATCCATAAGTTCATTTCTATATTCATTGTATGGATATTGTCACATGTTTAATGGCTCCACGGAAAGAAAGCTGGAAATTCCTCTTAAATGTATATTGCATTTTGGGCAAAACCATATAAGAAAAGATCGGTCTTATCACTCTGAAGATCAATCAAGGTTCAAAGCAGCCCACCAGATAGCATGAGATATTCAAAAGTGAAGATTTCTGTTGTTCTTTAAAAACCCACTTTCAGAAATATTTCCTTGATCAGGAAGCCCTTCAGACAATCACTCATACTTAAGTCACCCCATAGCTTGATTGCTGCAATGCGTTCTACACCGAGTGCTTGCATTTTTGAGGCATCAGTGAGGAAAATATATGTGCTTTTTTTCTTCTGATTTCCTGATGAAAAATATCTTGCCTCATATTGGCCTTGCTAATTAAGTATACTATCTTCTGGAATTATCTGGTAACTTATCATTGGCATATCTTTAGCTGAACTTACATTATTGTGGTTTGAGTAATTACCAAGTTTTGTGAAGATATATGACCTTTTCTGGAAGGGTTTGATCTTCATTTCAACTTTTTTTAGTCCCCTGATTTTTTAAAGATTCTTTGTATTTTGAAATGAAATATCTGTACTCATTCCTTTTAAGTGAAGTTTGAAGCTATACATCGCACAGTTTACATTTAATGTATTCAGTGCTAGTTTAGAAGTAATTTAGATAGTGAGCTTTGCCATGAATAAAGGAAATAAGGTTTGCTATAGACAGATTTCACAACACATACACGTGGTGGTCTGTATCTAAGAGAAGGGACTGATCAAATTAAAAGGAAAAAAATCTTTGAATTTTCCCTTTCTTTAGTTTCTGTTCTATGATATAGGTTTAAAAATCTTGATGTGTTGAATTTCTTACATGGTCACTTTGTCATTTTTCATTACTAATAATTTTCTAGATTTTTAAAAATGGTTTTGACTTGACTTTGCCATTTGCTGCTTTCCAGATCTTTTCCTAAACAAAGACGCATAAATTCTATCAGCTTCTTCATTAGAATCCCAAGCAGAAGATATAGGTAATACAGATAGATATAGTGGTGGTTGTCTGAGGAAAATATACAGAGGTATCTTATTTTCCTTGAAGCAAGTGTTAATAATGTTAATGATCATGTTTAAGCAAATAATGGTGACTTCAATAATGATTACTGGGGATGGAAGAAGGATAATTTTGTGAGGACTGAAATTTGCAGCTGTTTATGTTGTAATAATAATTTGATAATAATAAAATAAGTAATTATTAGCAGTAATAATTAGCATTAATTTACATTAGCATGTAAAAAACTGATTAATTGTAATTATTTCTATGGTGAGGATGATTAAACATTTTAATCGCAGCAGTGGAGAAGACTATAATGATTGTGGCCCTTGATGCATTCCAAAAGATTGAATGGGACTGGTAAATCTTTAACTATCTGAATGTCATACCGAACTGTGCACAATCCAGAAAAAAATCTGCATCTTAATGCATTCCTCATTAAATTAGCTCATGAATACAAATGAACTCACCAAAAGATAAATCAAACCAACTGACTCAAATTCTGTTTTTGGGGAGGCTCCAAGAAATAAGTTTTTAACATTTGCTTTAAGATAGCAAACTAAACAACAACAACAAAAATTATCTGTGTCAGTAGTATCTATATATAAATCTATATTTTCTATTGTATTAAGAATGGGATACAACATCAATATCCAGAAAGAAGCAGCAGCATTATCAGAACAATATTGGTGCAAAATAATAATAATATGCACCACTTGAACACATTGGCATTGTTCTAGGTAACAAAATACATTAAAAAATTGTACAGCCAACCAATTAACAGAGCATGTGCTAGCAAATTAAGTCGCTGAAATTCAGTTATTTCCTTTTCAGACATATTTTTTTCTTCTTTTCCTCCTGGTAAGAGGATTACAAAGTGTTCCAGGGGAGAGTGGAGTTCTTTCAGTTCTGGCCAGTCCAAACTGGTATTTTGTAGGCATGATTGTCTTGACAGCAGGGACAAGGGTTTTCCAATTCCTGATTAAACCTCTTCCTCCAAGTAACTTCCCTTTCACCATATACATATCAATAAAAATGTAAAGATATATATAGCAAAATAATCTAAGATATTGTTTTCTCATTGTTCCTGGACCAACTCAATTTAGACTGATCACCATATTCCTGTATCAGCCAAAACAATATATGGAAGTCAAGCACAGTTTGTAGTATATTTACTAGTATATGTAAAGGATACAAAAGGATTTTTGTGGCATTAGAAGAATGGATTTAAAACTCATCTGTCAGATAGATAAACTTTTAAAAGGTAGAAATAGGAAGTGGAAATCCAAGAAAACAAAAGGTAGTTTACATCTGCCTTATTACTTCACTTGTACTCGAGAGATTTAAAGTATCAACTATATTTTGCCTTAGAGTCAACATTGACTCCTGGTACTGTAACTGTCTGGACAAGTCCCTGCAGTATTCTTGGCAAGATTTCAGAAGTGGTTTGCCATTGCCTCCTTCCTAGGGCTGAGAGAGTGACTGGCCCAAGTTCACCCAGCTGCTTTTGTGCCTAAGTTGGGATGAGAACTCATGATCTCCAGGTTTCTCGACTGATGCCTAAACCACCACACCAAACTCTTGTATCATGAAACATAGTATCATAAAATGTAGATAAAAGAGGTACACTTTCTAAATAACAATTCTCAACAGAGAAGATTCCAGGGCAAAAAGGACATTTCTTAGGTGCCCTTGTATTATTCATGACACTTTTAGAGATTGAGTCTGTCTCCAATTCATAGTCATTTTCTTTCTCCAGAAAGTTGGGATCATCAGTTCCTAGGGCCATTCTGATGTTTTATTTTGTTTCTGAATTGCTAGAATACCTTAGGATAATCACTGATTGCTAGACAGAAATATTTCAAGATTTAAAGTGTACTGGTATAATATATGTATAATTTTAATATACAGTCCTCTGCTATCACTTAACTCCATTGCCTCAACTAATGTATTTTACTGTACTTTGATCATGGTTCATGAAATTGTATCTGTGAAAACACTTCTAATGCTTAGTTACATTGCAATTCTATTTTTCCTCACAATGCTTGAAACTAAAGTCTCTTCTATAGTACATACAAGTACAGAAAATTATATATTTTATAATTCTGTATCAATAATTATAATTTTACTTCTTTGCAATTATTATTGGAAGATATAACAATGCAGCAGCCTCCAGCACATCCAAAAATGCCATCAAATATTAAACATATAATTAGCTGGAATGAGATGTGCCTGGCTGTAAGCAAATATGACTCAAAATGGATTGAGTGTCACAATGTAAGCCCAACCTCTTTTATAAGTGTGTCACACTGCAGTATTTCTGGTATGCATGCTGCCAGTTTCCCATTCCGCAAACCACTGAGTTTGGTCTTGTTTTAATTGAGTTTGATTTATATAATATTGTGAATGTATTGAGAAAAAAAGAGGCATGTTCATAGTGGGAAGAGCTAAAAACAAGATTTTGCCTCCTTCCAAAGGTTTTTTTTTATATCCTCAGAATGAGATCCTTTAGACAGAGAGAATACAATTATAATTCATTAATAACATTGCATTCTTGTTGCAATTTACGTCATTTCTTCTTTCAGAGAATTTTACTTTTGTTAGATATTTGTAAAGTTAATAAAAGTTTATAAAGTTTTAAGAAATAAATGTCAGAGCATGTAATATTACAGATCTTGATTGGCTCTTCCAAAGGTCTGTAGCTGATATAAAAGATTACATGAGATTGTAAACTGAAAAAAAAAAGGAAATGATCATCAGGTCAAAAAGTAAGGAATACAGAAAAGGTCATACTATTAAAGTCTATTTCATCTTTCACAAAATAAATTAGATTCTAAAATTCTGATACCTCAATTTGGAGGCCAAAACAGTAGTAAAGGAAGAAAAATGGCTACCATTGTCTTCTGTAACAGCAATAAAAAGTATGAATTGCTCAATAAATATAAATATCTTAATTCTAAATGTAGTTAGCAATATCCATGAACCATATTTATATTCTCTTTCATGTTGTATTACTAGTTTATCATGCCTTCTTGAATAGTGACACTCATGTACTAAAATAGAAATGGAACAGCAATAGGTCCAATATAAGGGTTTGGGAGTGATGTATTTAAGGAAAAGGGGGTGGAGCTTTGAGCACACAATTACAGTTATTTTGTCTGTTTTGACAGTCTCCATCCCCACCCACAGCCACAAGGGAAGATCAACATTGTAATTCTATGGTATACATTAGGAAAGGGCCATTATCAATGAAAGAACAGTAGAAATGATTATGTTTTTCAAACCATAATTGTGTACATAAACATAGCTGATGTTATGCATTGTTCCTTATAATTATTTGCTGTTTTGTTATGGTCATGGGCAATAACGGGTAATGGTCTCTTTTTATTTCAATAGTGAGCCCAGATCTCTTGGAGTATAGCAACTGAAACAATTTCTTGTACAACTATATCCTATTACTGGTAAGTTTAAGATTACTATTTGTAATTATTGTTATATTTATTTACAACTATTAAGGTGTGTTACATAGTACTGGGAAAAATCTTGATGCACTGTACTATGTACATGACAGTATCTTAAGAACATTTCTTGGTGGGGCGGCTTAGGTCCAAATTAACACTGCACCATGTAGAATTGCAATCCTTGTTAGGATGTGGTATTGTAAAAATGATTCAGTAGAAAATCTGATTCTTGTTGTACTATTTATTTATTTCTACAGGGAAATAAGTGGCAGAGATTTAAGAAGAACTTGTTTGCTAACATTGTTATTTTAGTCAAATCAATAACCAGAAAAAAAGGCTCTTCATTTCTAAAAGGAAAAAAAATAATATTAACAAATAGTAGCTTTTGATATATGCATGTTAGACTTTTTTTTGCTTTCTGCATATAAGATAACTGATGTAATGAATGACTTCATATATTCTTACAAATTATAACTCTTATTATAATTGATAATAAATTGAATAAATCTATAAGTATAGCAGTATTCATTCTGCACTGTTTGGAACTTTACTATTGTTTATAGAAATATAAATAATTCAAATATATTACTATTAAATAATATATTGCACTGGTGACATTGTGTAGTGTACTGAAATAATAAGATTCATAATAATTTATTGGTTTATTGTGTTCATTCTGTTCTTGTTTTTAAAAATATTACTAAAGTGATGTAACCATAGATCTCTGTAAACAAAAATTATCATTTTATCATCCTGGGAAATGTGTAATTTTAGATATTATCAATAGTTGAACATGACTGAAAGGGGAAACGTTTACCTTTTTTTCATAGAAAAACTACAGTTTGCAACCAAAGTTCATAGATCATCTTATCCATAAAACCTATACATCTGTTTTCCTAGCTTTGATAACTCAAACTATTTTTGGGGGGAAATAATAATGGAAAAAAAGAAATTTAAGAATTTTTGCTCCCAATGGATCAGCTTTGTTAAAGTTGATTGTATGGACCAACTTTTTCATGGACATCACCCAACATGGCAGCCCATTTAATTTTTATGGTATGAAAGTGTATATGTTTAGATTTTTGCAGAAAATAAA
Organism: Acrochordus granulatus; assembly: GCA_032468055.1. NCBI lineage: Eukaryota > Metazoa > Chordata > Lepidosauria > Squamata > Acrochordidae > Acrochordus > Acrochordus granulatus. The sequence continues at coordinate 32,846 of JANHZU010006172.1, read as the reverse complement.
AATGTTAGAAGGTCCAGTATTATCTTGTCCAGAAAATAAAATATAAAAATAAATGGAGTGGTAGAACATAGAGCTATTCTAATACCCGAGACTACATCATTTTGATCCAAGTTTCATTGAAGCTGCCCTTTGGAAAGAGGCAAGAAAGGCATGAAATAAAAACTATAAGAAATGGCAAAAAAGATATTTTATCTGAATTCTGTTTCACTCTGCTATTTCTGGATGAGAAGGCATGATAATTTTTAACAAACACTTTGTAGATGATAACATGGTGATTACTAGTAATTTATTTGTTTATTTTAGGGATTTGTTTATTATTTCCTAACAAGCTGGGGCTGGTGCAACTAAAAGCAATCTCCTTTTTAATCCCAGTAGGTATGGCACCTCGCTTAGCTTTGTACACAGTACTGCTGCATTAAGAATTTCCTGAAATATGAACCTAATAGGGAATATGAGAATTGCTTTCAATTTTTTGTTCTTATCAGACTGAAGTACACACAGGTAAGGTGTTTTACTCTTGCAGGTATTGCATATCAACAACCATTCTTCCCAGTCTCTGTACCTGGCTTAGTCGTTTTGTTTGCTGTTCACTTCTACATTTACTTGTCCCTGTCCCTGTGATTCTCTTATCTGCTTACCTTTTCATTGGCTGATTTGTGTGCCTTGCTGAAATACAGGGCCTCAGAGATGTGGAAAGGGCATGCAGTGATCTCATCTGAAAGATAAGCATAGTCAGACCTGGTTAGTACTTTGATAGATTGTAAGGAAGTCTGAAAGGATGAAAATACATCCTGGAGGAAGGAAAGGAAACCCTTTGTACTTGCACAAGAAAATTATATTTAGTCAGTTGGAACTTTATCTTATTAAAGATAAATGAATGAAGGAGGTTTATCTTATTAAAGAAACACCCTTTCAACCTAGGAATGGAGCAGAAAATCCTATATTGGCATGCTGTCATAGGAACAGCTACTTGGCTGAGGCTGTGTTGCTTTTTCTACTCTGAAGTTTCAAAGCTGGGTTTTTATCTGCTTGCCAGATGCATGAGGGACTCCTATAGGCAAAGAAGGATCCTAATTTCTCTAGAATACCTGAAGGTGGGCATTTCTACCTTTTAGTGCAAGATGAATGGATGGATGCATGGATGCAAGCAGAAAAAGTTGAGGGGAGCGTGGTTATTTCATGGTTTGCTGAAGATGTTGTCCATATATCAAGGAAGCAGGATGACCAAAGATCGCAAAGCAAAGAAAAAAGATGCAAGAGCTGGAAAGAGGATCATTAGAGAACTGAGGACAAGTAATAGATTTATTCCCATTCCAATCCCAACAACTGTAGCAGCATCTGGAGGAAGGGACATGGGAGTGAAATGGTTGCTGATGTTAGAATGGCTCTGAAGAAAGAGATCACATTGGGAAGACAGTTTTGGAGTTATAATGGAGCTGAGAAGCATGGTTCATTTGACACCTTTCCAATGGGCCTTGAGGAAGAATTTTTGTTCTCTCTTTATCGTAGAAGCAGCTAAGGTAGCAAGAAGGAGCAAGTAATCTAAACAGTCTTCAGAGGGGATTTAGAAGAACCAAGCAAAGTGATAATGCAATAATAACCTAAGGAGAAATAAGGAATTTAAGAGCTAAGTCTACTTAGAATTTGAGTAGAAGAGAAAAGCTTTAGGAGATCTTAACACTGAAAGTAAGTTTTATAATTATAAATGAGATAAGGTAATATGAACATTGTTTTTTTTAAAAAAGCAT